>BTHU01000018.1:66297655-66492655 GCA_036184795.1 Tokudaia tokunoshimensis | reverse complement strand
GTGCGTGTGTGCGCGCGCACGTATGTGTGTGTGTGTGTGTGTGTGTGTGTGTGCGCGCACGTGTGACTGCTAGACACACTCCTTTTTGTTTTATTCCATTTGGGCCTTTCCCCCCCCCTTACATCCCCAAGTAATACTGCTCCTTCCTGCACTTCACATCACTCGTAAACTATGACCGAACCCTCATGCAACCTGACACGTGTGCAATCTGACATGCTCCTGGGGGCTTGTCATTCTCCCCTCCCCAGGCTAACTGTGGCTTCCCAAGTGCTAAGCCTACTCCATCAGACCCAACCAGAAAGCATTTCTCAGGCTCCCGTGTGACTGCTGTTCTGTCTTTAGCTTTTGGTGCTTTGTGGGGCTTGTTTGGATTGGATTTTGGTTTTGTTGTAAGACAAGGTCTTGCTACCTGAGTCTGGCCTCCAGCTGGATCCTCTGGCCCCAAAAGACAGCCTCCAGTGTCATTCTTTGAGAGCTGCCTCCCGTGTTTCTTTCTTGCTTGTTTAGTTTGTGGTTTTCTCAAAATTCACTGGGGGAAGGGCATGTACCATACCTCTGTGGAAGTCAGGAAAGCTGGCAAGAGCCAGTCCTCCCTTCTACCGCCTGTCTCCACTTCCCCAGAACTGGGATTATAAGTATATACCCCCACGTATGACTAAAAGAAAAGAATTCTGGGGAACACAGTCACGTCTTTTTTGTTTGTAAGGCAAGTGCTTGATTAGCTGAGCTGTCTCCCTAACATTGCTTCATTGTACACAGGGTCTCACCAACCCAGGCTGCCCTCGGACTTGCTACGAAGCTGAGGATGACCTTTGAACTCCCAGTCCCTACTGCTGATGGGCTGAAATTATAGGCCCAAGCTACCACACCCAGACTTTTAGGTCTCACTATGTTGCCCTGGCCGACCTGGAACTGGCTGTGTAAACCAGGATGCCCCTCCAGCCTTATCCTCTAGAGTGCGAGGTCACAGCTCTGACACACCCCACTTTTAACCCAAGCTGTAAAGTTTAAAGCCAGCAAAGGCTGGAAGTGTTATTCATGAGAAAGGAAAGGCGGTGCTTCTGCACCCGCGGGGTCTGTCCCCTTCTTTCCATACCAGGCAGGGGCGTGAGTCTAGGACCAGCGCCAGGCTTTGCAGGTTGCAACTCGTAACGCATACTCTTGGATTTATACTTGAATTTTATCTTGGGGCGGGGGATGTAAATTCCTCCGTTAAGAATGTAGAACCTGGGGGCTGGAGAGATGGCTCAAAGGTTGAGAGCACTGACTGCTCTTCAGAGGTCCTGAGTTCAAATCCCAGCAACCACATGGTGGCTCACAACCATCTGTAATGAGATATGACACCCTCTTCTAGCATGCAAGCGTACATGCAGCACAGAACACTGTATATGTAATCTTTAAAAATAAAAAGAATGTAGAACTTACCCAATCAAGACAGTACATGTCTTTAATCCCAGCATTCAATAGGCAAAGGGAGAGGCAAGGGCAGGGGCAGGGGCAAGGGCAGGAGGTGAGTTCAAAGCCACCCTGGTCTTCATAGTAAGTTCCAATCTAGTTAGGACTACATAGTTAGACCCGTCTCAGAAAGAAAAAGGAGAGAAAATAAAACCTGGTCACAATGCATTCAGTACACATGTGTAATTGTCAAGACATGTAGAATAGAAAATATTTGTTTTTTAAAAAAATTAAGTATTTAGGGATGGTAAGGTGGCACAGCAGGTAAGAGCATGTGATTGGCCAGCCCGATGACCTGCAGTCAGATCCCTGGATCCTGAAGTGGCAGGAGAGGCAGCTCCTGAGAGTTGTCCTCCAACCCCCACTGTACCCTGTGGGACGTGTGTGCACGCGTGCTCACACACACAATAAATGCGGGTTTTGTTTTTGGTTTAGTTTTTTTTTTTTTTTCACAAGATTCACAAGTTCAGGCCCAGCCTGGTCTATAGAGTGAGACCTTTATGTTATCTTCTGCCCACCTAAATATAAAGGAAGGAAGAAAGAAAAGGAGGGAGGGAGGGAGGGAGGGGTGAGGGAAAAAGGGAGGAAGGAAGAAAAAGAGAAAGGATAGAGAAAGGCTGAAAATAATTTTTCTTTTGCTTGAGGTATATTTGTAATTTCCAGGATTTCCCTTTTTTTTTTTTTGAGCCCTGAAAACACAAACTTCTAAATGTTTGTTCTGATTATATCTATCATACTGACACTTGGAGTTGAGCCTTTGGAACCTGGGTGGTGATCACTGCTAATTTTCTCTCACTGTTCCAAAGAGCCAATAGTCAGCTTACAAAGGAAAAGTTTACTTTTGCTCTCCTACTTAGACCTCCCTTGGCATCAGACTGGGTCCAAGCCTTCAGTTTGGCCTTTGTAAAACCCTTTATGTGGAAGGGGCGTGTCTGTCAGGCCTTGATTTCTCCTTGGCTGTCTGTTTTCCTCTTTCCCAGAGGAAAAAAAATATTGAGTCAAATAAGTCATATAGATGTAGTTGATGTGGCAACGTTAGGGTTTTATTTGTTTTGGCTTGTGAGACAAGGTCTTACTTTATAACCACTCTGACAAGGAACTCATGACAGTCCTCTTGCCTCAGTCTCCTGGGTGCTGGGATTCCAGGAGACTGCTCACTTCCTGCTCTATTTTGGTTTTGCTTTTTATTTGAAATATAATATGTGATAATTAGATCATATATGATAATTAGCGCTAACAAGGAGTAAATTGTCTTGAATGTGTAGTAAATTTATGAAGTCAGCCCGTTGCATTTAAAAGTTTAATAACTTTTTCCAGTGTTTATTAACACGAAACAAACACATGATAAAATACATAGAAAGGAATCAAAAGTATCTGAGCAAGGCAAGGCTTTTTGTAAAAAGGGTGCTCTCTAGCCGACAGCAAGCACACTAGGCCAAAATGGCTCCTACCCTTTCTCCCTGACGGTGGTGACTGCAGCTCCTGCCATTGGTGGGAGCTCAACTTCACAGTCCTCCGGGATTGACTAACTGCCCTTGCCTGGCTAACTGTGTTGGATTTAAAAGAAAAAAAAGTTTCTCACATTGAATTCAAAAGATTCAGCTGCGGAAAGAACACTTAACCAAGGATATTTGGGATTGATCGTCAGCTGGAAGGGAGTAGGAAGTGGGAACTGGGGCGGAGGGTGGGGTGGGGTGGGGATATGTCTCTTACCTCCGACACACTGGCTTTCAGTAATTCCCAGATATTTGGATGGCAGAATCTGACTGAAGGCCATCATTACAGAACGTGATATTCCACATCTATGTTTGAAATACTCTGTGAAACTAAGTGGCTTTTTCTTGAGTATATTTCTAGTCCTAAAATTATAATTTAAAACTTTATATGTTTGGGTTTTTGTAAGGCAGGATCTCCTATAGCCTCCTATATTTGCAGAGTCTGCCCTTGAATTCCTGATCCCCCTGCCTCTGACGGGATTAATTACAGGTGTGTGCCACCACACTTGGGCTAATTTGTAACAATAACTAAAGGACTATCCAAAATATGAGACATAAAGTGTTGGGATTTGAGGAATCCCAAAACGCTTTATTCAAAAATCTGTACCCAGTGTCTGCAGCATAGCTCAGAGTGCAGCACTTGCCTGGTGTGTGCAAGGACCCAGGTTTGAATCCCCAGCACTGAAGAGACAAATTATGCTACAGTCTGCAAGTACTGGGAGTGTGTGAGGGTGGAAGCCTGCGCTCCCTCTGTGGGCTTGCAGGCCAGCAGAAGGACAGCCACAGGGGTCTACCAGGCATTGAAATAAAACATGACTGGGCACTTCAGACTGCGGGAAGGGTAGCTTAACCTCATCCTGAAGGGTAGCACTTGCTAGACAGAAGGACAAACATGATACAGGTGGAGGGAGCCTCATTTACTACACCAAGGTCCTCAGGGCAGTTTGGGTTCCCTGGAGGATAAAAGATGTGGCAGAGAATATCCAGAGGGGAGGCTGGGTAGGCGCTGACCGGCCAGGGAGGGTTGTCTTGCATGTGCAATGGTATTCAAGGGCTGATTGGAAATTCTGAAAGAATTTTAAATAGGGGAGACGTAGATTTTAGAATAATTACGTTTTATTAGTTGGGATAATGGCAACCTCTCGAAGACTGGATTAGGAGGTGGAAAAAGAGCCAATTAAGAAGATAATGAGATCGTTAAAGGAGCCTTGATGAAGGCAGCAACAGCAGGGAGCGGCGAGGTGGAGAGGGAGAACAGCGGGCACCGCCTGCGCCTCAGCGGTTCTTGAGGGACGTGTCATTGTCCTCTGAGATACCAGGCTCTCCTTCAGCAGCTGTGCCAGCCGTGTAAGCTGGCCGGGCAGGCGGCAGGCAACTGCAAAGAGCTTTGTCTATTAAGCTACTTGTTTTCCTGTGAGCACCTGTGAGTGAGTGCTGTTTGGCATTTTAAAAGTTCTAATAATCTTCTGGGTTCTGTTAATGAGAGAGTTGTGAGTCTTAACCTCCGTATATTTCCTGTCTTCTGGACAGAGCCTCTGGACCCAAAGCCGAAATGCAGGCGGAAGGAGGCTCTCCGAAAACAGCTGTTCCCTGGACGACTTGGAAATAGGTGCAGGTAAGTCATCAGAGAGTGGATGAGGTCCCCCGAGAAGCTACTCAGTCTCTGTAGAACCTTTGGTGTTCAAATCCTGTGCTTCTAAAGGAAGACCAACGCACATTAGAGAGCCATGTTAGGGGCAAGATGGTCTCCACTGTCCTGCTCTCTACTAGCTCTCCTGAGTTTTATTTTTGTCCTTTGTTTGAGATATGTAGCCCAGGCTGGCCTAGATCCTCCTATGGGGTCAATGTTGGCCTTGAACTGCTGATTCTCCAGTCCTGCAATTACAAACACTAGCACACCAGGTCCCTGTCCTTGGGTACTGTCCTTGAGGGACAGGTGAAGTACAGCAGATGCTTTGACTCCACAGTTATCTGGAACTGGAGAACATCAGTCGATGGACTGAATCCCTGACCAAGATTGCTTATCCGGAGCTGGGAGTCTAGTTTAGTGTTAGCCCGGGTGCTTAGTGTACACAAGACCCCGAGTTTGAGTCTCAGCACCACACACACACACACACACACACACACACACACACACGCACACAAAAGGAAATAAAAATTTTTAAATGATGTGCGTGTGTATGTGTACAAAATGTACATTAATGGCAAAGGTACTCCTTCAATGTTAGGAAAAAATGAATTAAAGTTATCTTATGAAAGATAATTACATTTCCGATTTTCCTTTTTTGTGTGCTTTTGGTTGTTGGTTTTGTTTTGTTTTTTAAACAGGGTCTCACTCTGTAGCCTAGGTTGGCCTCAAACATGTGGCACTCCTTCCTCGGTCTCCCCAGTGCTGGGATTACAGATGAAAGCTACTACACCTTCTAATAGAAAAAGCTACGCACTAGATCGTATCCACCCGGGACTTAGACTCCCTTTTATCCACTAACAAAGCATGCCGTTTCAACACTTCCAGGTCATTTGTCTTCCTCTGCGTTCAACACGGAGAAAAATGAGAGTAAGCGGAATCTGGAGCTGCCACGCCTCTCTGAAACCTCCATAAAAGACCGCATGGCCAAGTACCAGGCTGCCGTGTCCAAGCAGACCAGCCCAGCCAGCTACACAGTACGTGCCCTGAACCCTGTACCATTCATATTCATATTCCTCCAGAATGAACAGAGCAACTAGGAAATGCCTTCGGGGCCCTGACCTCTGGCCCCACCCGCTTCCCACAAGCCCCGCCCCCGGTGGGGCGCCATTTTTCTGGTCTTGATTTTGCTTCTCCCACTCATGCACATTTGGACCTCACTCATTTTTCTATGATGTCATCAGCTATGATATCAAGACCTTTCCTGACTGGTCTGCTGAGCTTTTTCATTGTTGCCAAAGAAGAAGCGCTATTTCATTAGCGCTTTAATGAGAACATCTATTATGAGCTTCCTTTTGGATTTGTGGTGGGTGCTTGGGGTTAAACTCCAGCCTCTGCACATGCGAGGCAAGCATTTACTACTACGTTGGGTTACGTCTTCAACTCACTTCCCTTTTCAAGAGCATCATGGGAAATGTGAAACAAATAGTAAGTGCATTGAACATTAACGTGGAGTATTTTTAAATTTTTTCAATGAAATAGTGTTCGTGTAACATAAAATCGCCATTTTGTTGGAAGCGCTGGCTGAGGATGCATCTCAGTGGTAGAGCCTATGCCTAGCTTGCCTGAGGCCCTGGGTCTGATCCCTAGCTCCACAGGGAAAACAAACTAAGTCCACACTTGGGTGATTTTTTTTAAGTGTATTCAGAAGGTTGTACAACTATCTTAAGTCTGGAACCTTTCTGACATCCCCAAAAGCAATTCCCTATCTGTCAGTCACCCACTGAACCACTAATCTGCTTCCTACCTTTATGGACTTGAATATCATGGACATTTCATTTAAAGATTCTGTGTAAGCTGGGAAGGTGGCTCCATGGTATAGCATTTGTCTAGCATGCCTAAGGCTCAGGATTCAATTCCCAACATAAGGGAGCTCTATATGGTCCACTCAATCTTTAACCCTTACGATGTCATGCTTCCCTGCAGAGGAAGAACAGTGTGTTAGAAAGAGGGGACTAGGAATGACTGGAAGGTGGCATGCTTGATGAATGAAAAGTCTGGTATCCTATGTCTCCCGCTCCCTACCCTGTAATGCCAAGAATCAAAGCACATGTGTCACACCTGGCCCCCAAACTTGTCATTCTTGTTGCTGTTGTTTTTGTAACAGGGTCTCACGAGTTAGCCCTGCTGTCTTGGAACTCACTCTGTAGACCAGGCTGACCTGGAACTCATAGAAATCCGCCTGCCTCAGCCTCCAGAGTGGTGGGATGAAAGGCATGTAGCATTGCCCAGGTTAGGGCAGGATTTTACTCTGTGACCCAGTCTAGCCTTAAACTCACAGAGCTCTTCTTGCCTCAGCCTCCCTCCTGAGTCCTGAGGTGACTGAAGCGTAGTATGTCATCCTCACATCCTCCTCCGTCTTAAGATCCACTCATTTGTCTGCTCTAGTACCAGAAACTGAACCCAGGACCTCAGGCATGCTGCAGAAGTACCACACACCATTAAACAGCACCCCTAGCCCAACTTCTCATTTTTAAAGGATACATATGTTCCTTCTGTGATTTCAGAATACGGGGTCTATTAACAAAGCTGGAAGAATAATACTGAGTTTTATTTGTTCCAGGACAGATTCAAGTTCACAATGTGTATTCCAGAAGTAGTACCAATGGACTAATTCTCAGAGACAGTTTCTCTTTTTGTTTTCTTCTTTCGGTATTGATTGAGATCACAGCTTCACACATCCTAGACGAGAGCCTGACCAGGGAGCACACCCTCATCCCTTACTCCAGTGTCTCACAGTAGTTTTTAGCTAGAGACAATATATATGAACTAATAACGTGAAACTCCCGCAGTTTCCCGAATGTGGAAAGTGAGCAGAGTTAGGCTTCCCTTAAAACATAGATCCGGAGATGCAGAGAGATGTGGAACTTCCTGCCTCTTATTGGAGGTCATCTGTGCTTTCCCACTGCAAACAAAAAACTCAGGTGACTCCTCAGGTGGGAGAACCTGTTCAGTGACCTTGGTTTTTTGTTTTTTGGGGTTTTGTTTTTTTGTTTTTTGTTTTTTTTTTTTTTTTTGCGTTTTGCACACTGGAAGGAGCAGCAGGCATGGTGGTAACAAAGCATCCGGCTGACGGCCGGGGTTTTGTCCTTCATTTTGAAATGGACTGTTGTATCCCAGGCTGTAGCTAAGACTGATTTTTGAACTCCTGATTCTCTTACCTCTAGCTCCCAAGAGGTGGAGTTCCAGGCTTGTGCCACCACACCTGGTTTTATGGGGTGCTGGGGATGGAATCCGGGGCTTTACATATGACAGGCAAGCTCTCGACCAGCTGAGCTATACATCCGTAGCCCCCCCCCTTAAAAACAGCAAAACCTCAAGGGTGTAGCAGCATAGGATCCATGATCAGTTGAAGTCAGTTCCAGGGCAGCCAGGCTGCAGAGATCTTATCTCTGAATAAGTACTCCCTGGAGAATCGGGAAGTCTTTGGAAATTCTTGTGAAAAGCACATTTTATCTCATCCTCAAGGAATGTCTCAAATCCCTCACAGGACACTACTGTCCTCAGCAGCAGCTTAGAGGGAGCTCAGAGACAGACAGACAGACAGTTAGTGCAGTTGGGGCAGCCATCTCCTAACAGTCGCCCCTCCAGAACAGAGATGCCCACTCTGGAGTAGCCGACCGTAGCAAGCTCACCCCGTCCATGTTGGTTAGCTCTGTGGCTTTACATGGCTTCTTTCCTCCTGAGCCTAGAGACTCATAGAGAGAGAGGCTGGAAATGTAGTCCAGTGAGTGGAGTGGTTTCTAGTGCAGCCTTGGCTTTAACCACCAGGCCACACTGAACTGAACGTGGTGACACTCCAGGACTTGAGAGGTGTAGGCAGGGGGATCAAAAATTCAGGGTTATATAGTAAGTCTGCGGCCAGCATGGACGACATGAGAGCCTGTCAGAAAAAGAGAAAGGGAATGGGGGCCATAGGAAAGAAAGCACAATAAAGACAAGAAATGTCCTTTTTTTTTAAAGATTTATTTATTATGCAAGGCAGTGGTGGCGCACGCCTTTAATCCCAGCACTTGGGAAGCAGAGGCAGGTGTATTTCTGAGTTCGAGGCCAGCCTGGTCTACAGAGTGAGTTCTAGGACAGCCAGGGCTACACAGAGAAACCCTATCTTGGTAAAACAAACAAATTATATGAATACACTGTCACTGTCTTCAGACACACCAGAAGAGGGCGTCAGATCCCATTACAGATGGTTGTGAGCCACCATGTGGTTTCTGGGAATTGAACTCAGGACCTCTGGAAGAGCAGTCAGTGCTCTTAACCACTGAGCCATCTCTCTAGCCCAGAAATGTCCATCTTCATTTCCCCCTTGGTTGATTTTATTTTGAACTAATGGGTTAGTTCACATTCTACTCCCAGAGTCCTCATGAAAGTACAAATGCATGGGGTGTTCTGTTCGTTTCATTTTGTTTTTCAATGTTGAGGATCTGTCGTGAAATACAGATTAAGGTGTGTTTTTTGAGTTTTATGTGAAAAGCTTGCTTTCGAAAGCTCTGTAGAAAAAGACTGTTTATGGTATCACTCAGTGTAATTTCGGTTTTTATATGTATCCATCATCCCTGTCTTTCTTTCCAGGCCGGGCATTTGTATCTGTGGTCAGTATATTTTCTTAATTATTGGCACTTGGCATCCCCTCTCCCTGCTCCAGAATGGTCTTTTTTGGATAAAACTCACAAGCTTCGCACTTTCACAAGCTGTGCTGCTAGAAGAGGGAATCACGAGAATGCGGTGTGCCTGGGGGTGGCTGGGGGAGAGGAGAGGAGAGGAGGGGGCGTCCACGTTGATGTGTCTGTCTTCTGATGAGCATCCGGTTTGAATCAGGCACACAGATAGTTAATTCGGAGGTATGCGTCCACACGGCTGCTTTGGTCATTTCACTGGTCAGTGGGTTTGCTTGTGACGGGGTCGATTTGACCTGAGTTCTAGGAGGAAGAATTTATTCTTTAAATGCGCCACGTCTGTTTGAAGGACGGGCTGTGAAGAGACCGGGATGGTAGGCATTTTGAGTTCACAGGTTTACTTTTTATTTTGTAGAGTGAGCTGAAATCCAGCGAAAGCAAAACTCATAAATGGGAACAGAAGGAGAATGTGCCCCCAGGCCCCGAGGCCTGCAGCATCCATCAGGACGGGAGCAAGGTAGGTCGGCATGCCAGTGTCCAGCTGCCGGGAGGCATGTGTTCTAAATTAGGTGCTTAAAATTAGAAAGGAGTCTGACTTTAGGCTGCAGTGTCTGGGAATTTGGTGGCAGCTGCCAGGACAGATTGTCATTTTTGCAGGTCACATAATTTCAGTTAGGAAGCTTTGCCGTTTACAGCTGACCCAGTAATGAGTCTTCACCAGAAAACTGTTTTGTTCAGCAAATGCTCAGAAGGTGGAAAAACTAAGGCCGTTTATAAAAATCTGACCAGAGATGTAATTTTTAATTTTTAAAAACTTGTTTAAGATTTACTTTATCGAACATGTATAATGTTTTGCCTGAATGTATGAGCACCGTGTGAGTGACTGGTGCCTTCAGAGTCAGAGGAGGAGTTACAGATGGTTGTAAACCACCATGTGGGTGCTGGGATTTGAACCCAGGTCCTCTGCAAGAACAGCAAAGTCTTTAAACCTCTGAGCCATCTTTCCAGCCCTGAGATATTATCTTTAAATTTTTTTTAAGAATTATTTATTTATTTTTAAGTACATTGTAGCTGTCTTCAGACACTTCAGAAGAGGGTATCAGATCTCATTACGGATAGTTGTGAGCCACCGTGTGGTTGCTGGGGTTTGAACTCAGGACCTTTGGAAGAGCAGTCAGTGTTCTTAACCGCTGAGCCATCTCGCCAGCCCCCTAGGTGGTATGTTAAGCATAAGAAATGCTAAGCTAAAGGCTGGGCCAGCAAGTTGGCTTCCCAGAGAAAGGCACATGCAGGTGAAGCTGAGGCCCTGAGTCCAATCCCAGGACTGACATGGTGGAAGGAGAGAGCTGACTCCTGCAAGACGTCCTGTGACTTCACATGTGTGCTGTGGTATGTCCTCACCCCACAATAGAATAATTGACTAATTAACATAATGGAGGGCTATAAACTAAAGGCTGAGCCAGACATAGTGGCAGATACCAGTCACCCTAGGAGCAATGAAGGAAGCAAAAGCCAGAGGAATGTGAGTCTAAGGCCAGCGTCGTGTGCATGGAAAGTCTGAGGCCAGCAAGACCCTGTGTGAAACAAAGAAAACCAGCTGGGCAGTGGTGGTGCACGCCTTTAATCCCAGCCCTTGGAAGGCAGAGGCAGGCAGATTTCTGAGTTCGAGGCCAGCCTGGTCTGCTGAGTGAGTTCCAGGACAGCCAGGGCTACACAGAGAAAACCCTGACTCAGAAAACCAGAAAGTAAAAAATTAAAAACAAAAAACAAAACCCCTCCTTCCTCCCTATCTCTCTCTCCCTCCTCCCTTCCTCCACCCTCATGGTAGAGAACCTGAGAGATGCTGGCCATGGGGTTCAGAGCTAGCTAAGCTGACTTCTTCAGGAAAATAGTGTCTGAGCCAAGCCTTGGGGAATGTGCAGGAATAGGCCAAGGGCGTGGAGAAATGGCATAAGAAAGAAAGAAAAATAATAGACACGCAGGCATAGCAGAGTGCAGAGACCTGGGACTGACCTCTTAGGGATTGCTGATTGATTGATTTGGCAAGGTGGTTGTAGTAAACAGGCAGGGACAAGAGACAGGTGGACGAGGCCATGGTAAGATCTGGAAAAGCCTCCTAGGTCGATCAGACATCAGTGGGAAGCCATCGGAAGAATTTCAGCAAATCACAGTTAGACGGGTGGTTTGGTTGCAGCAGGTAACAACTTTATATAGACAGCGCACTTTTCAATCATAGACTCCTCAAATAAATGTCAGACTGGGCTGGAGAGATGCCTCCATAGCTAAGAGCACTGGCTGCTCTTCAAAGGATCAGGGTTCAATTCCTAGCACCCACATAGCAGCTCACAGCTGTGTGTGGCTCCAATTGCAGAAGGGCAGCACCCTCTCCTGAACATACATAGTACGTTTACATACACGCAGACAAAGCACTCATACATAGAAAATAAAGCAGGATCTTATAAAATAAATAATAAACTGTGTAAATGGGCTCTTTTTCTTTCTTTCTTTTTTTAAATGTTTTAGAGACAAGGTCTGTCCCTGTAGTCCTGGCTGGCTTGGAATAATGCTAGGTAGACTAGGCTGGCCTGAAACTTACAGAGATTGCCTCTGCCTCTGCCTCTGCCTCTGCCTCTTGATGCTGAGACTAAAGTTGTATTTCACTGAGCCTGTGTAATGAAAGCTGTTTCTCAAATATAACAAGCAGATACGTTTGGAACTTTCCTTATAGTCTTTAAATTAAAAAAAAAAAATCGAAGCGCTGAAATCCTCCCATCATTACCTAAGGGGCGTCTCTGAAGGAATACTTATCTGGAAAATTATGATCCTGTGGTTTGAATTCTGCTTTTGTGCTTAATTCCTGATTGTCCTCGTGCTGATGTGATTTGAAATTAGAACTCTGGGCTGAACTGCAAAATCAGAACATTTTAATTGCAGCATAAAGGAGCACGAGTTGCAGTGAATCATCTCGGAGAGTGGGCGGGGAGGAAAGGGGCGGAGAGCAGACACCCTTCCCGCACGTCCTGTGATTCTGTGAGCATTTGGCTGTGTCCGAGCCTGTAGGATTTCAGAGCCTTGACTCGCACCTCGCCACCATTTGTTAAACAGTGCCTAAGCACTGTCTGAACTTTGGTCTGCTGCAAAAGAACGTTAGTGCTTCGGGAAATGTTCTTTTAAAAAGCAACACACACACACAGGTGCGGGGCTGGTTGTTTATCCTTTGTCTTTTGAGAATGGAAGACTGTATTGGATCATCTGGGACTGCCATGTAGGTGCTGGGAATTGAGCCCAGGTCCTCTGCAGGAGCATCCAGTGTTCTTAACTGCTGAGCCATCTCTGCAGCCCCAAGGAAACTTTCTTGAAGTACCATCCTTTGTCAAACTGCTGTTCTCTCTTTAATGAGATGTCTGAGCATGGTCTCCGGTACTCCTGCCTGGAAGTGATATCAGTGTTAAGTGTACCCCCACAGGTTCAAGGGGACAGATTAAACGGGAGAGAAGAATATCCCAGGAAGGATGTACCTACAAATTCTCACAAGTTGAGGGTCTTGTTTGGTTTTGGTTTTGGGTCACAGGGTCTCATGTAGCACAGGCTGTGTTAGTAAGGATGACCTTGAATTTCTGGCCCCTCCTACCCCTGTGGTTTCTCAAGGGCTGAGATTACAGGCATGAACCAACCCGCCAGCAGCGAAGGCCTCTTTATAACCAAGTACAACTTTCAGAAAGTGTATTTCATGTCATCAAATGAAATGCCGCATGTGAGGCCATCAGTCCAATACTTGGCATATAGTAAACACTCCAGTGAATGTCAACTGTGATTATTCTGATTTCTCCTTTGCCAAGGTAGAATTCCTATAGTGAAAAGAGACGGGGGGGGGGGGGGGATGCTGGCATTCGGGTGTGGTCGACCAACCACGTAGTCTCCATTGTGAATGTATTCAGCTCATTGAACACCTTGATATATACACTTAGTATCACCTATTCACTCTGGCATCACGACCTTAGATACAGAAGGTGTACCCCAGCAAAGGCTAGGGCCTGTATAAAGGGGGGGAGAGAGATAGTTATTTTATTTAAAGTTGATGGCTTCTGAGGAAGAGATATATACCTATATGTAGGATCTGCTTCTTGTTAAAAAAAAAACTAGATTTTTTTGTTGTTGTTGTTGGTTTCTGTTGTTCTTCCCCAATCACCTGCACCCCGACCCTTCACCAAGGTGTGGCAGTGTTTTGGTTTGTTTTCCCATACACACACACACACACACACACACACACACACACACACACGTATATATGTATATATATGGATCTATTATTGTATTATTATTATTATTATTTTATGTGTCTGAGTGTTTTGCCTGCATCAATGTATGTCTATGCACCATGTTTATTCTTGATATCTGAAGTGGTCATGAAAGGTTGCAGGATCCCCTGAGACTAGAGTATTGTGTATTGTATTGTTGATTGTGAGACACCATGTAGTTGCTGGGAATTAAATCTGTCTTTCAAACAAGCCCACTCTCCACTACTGCTTTCTCTTTCTCTCTCTCTCTCTCTCTCTCTCTCTCTGACAGGGTATACTGTAGCCCAGGCTAACGTCAAACTCACAGTGTAGCAGGGGATTATCTTCAACTCCTGATCCCCCTGCCTCCACCTCCCAAGTCTCAACCTTTCCCTCCCCACGGAGTGTGCTTTGCGCCATGTGAGGGTGTTTGTTCTCCTTAACGCCGGGGTTTTTTCTTCCTAAGATATGGCCTGAAAGTTCTTTATGAGAGAGATGATACCAGTTCGGCAGCTGAGTGCTGTCTGCTCTAGTGTTCGTCTGTAATTGAGAGGCGCGTTAATATCCTCATAAAAGGCATTTTGCTGCCTCTTGTTTAAATGCTCAGCTGTTCTGGGGCCGTTACTTCCCCCCAGGCTGCCAATGACTTACTGGAGTCAGCAGGATTTTACGGCCTTGGCACCGGTTTGCTCTTGTATTTTTAATGCGCTTCTTAATCTTCCTTAATCTTTTTTATTCTTTTTTTTTTTTAATTCTTGCAGGTTTCTGCAACTGAGAACAGCCTGGTGGCCCACTCTCTCCCTGCTGAAGATGACACCTGTAAGCATTTGCTCTGAGCTCTGTGGTGGGGCCTCTTTCTCCCTGCAATTGACTGTGGAGGAAGGAATGTACCGAACCCAGCAACCAATCTCATCAGGGGCCTGGGTGGCAAGGGCTGGTGCTGGAACACCCGTCACACATTCATAGCTCAGGGAGAAGTTAACTACTGTTAGCCAGCGGTGGTGACACATGCTGTTAACCCCAGCACTCTGAAGGCTGAGGCGGGCAGATCTCTGTGAGTTCAAGACCAGCCTGGTCTACAGAGTGAGTTCCCAGACAGCCAGGGATACAAAGAGAAACCTCATCTTGAAAAGCCAAAACAAAACAAAAAAATTAAATATGGTTAACAGGGACAAAAAGGATATTTAAAATTTTGAGATTGTCATTTATTGTGCATGGGTGTTTTCCTGAACGCTGTCTGTGTACCATGTGCCTGTAGTATCCATCAAGGCCAGAAGATGTCATCAGATCCCTTGGAACTGGAAGAGTGGCCAGCGCTCTTAACCGCTGAGCCATCTTGCTCCAGCCCTAACTGAAAGGATACTTACTTTTTTTTAAAAATTTATTTATTTATTACATGTAAACTGTAGCTATCTTCAGACACACCAGAAGATGGCATCAGATCCCATTACGGATGGTTGTGAGCCAACATGTGGTTGCTGGGATTTGAACTCAGGACCTTTGGAAGAGCAGTCAGTGCTCTTAACCACTGAGCCATCTCTCCAGCCCCTGAAAGGATACTTTTTTTTTTTTTTTTCGTTTTTTTTGTTTTTTGTTTTTTTTTTTTCGAGACAGGGTTTCTCTGTGTAGTCTTGGCTGTCCTGGAACTCACTTTGTAGACCAGGCTGGCCTCGAACTCAGAAATCCGCCTGCCTCTGCCTCCCAAGTGCTGGGATTAAAGGCGTGCGCCACCACCGCCCGGCTTGAAAGGATACTTTTAACAACACTTCTCTCATTATCCTATGTCTGTACTAAACTCTTACAGGTCTGAAGCTACGTAAACGAATCTTGACATTTTACTTTAATAGAGGATGTTCAGGAGAAATCTCAGGTTAATTTTTGAAGAACATTTTAAAGGCCTAGGGATTTTCCTGCTTAAGTGCTAAATTTTCATACTTTTATCCTGTTTGAGGGCATTTTAAGCCTGGTTTCTCAAAGATAAAAGATTTGGGGTTGACTTGATTTTTACCCCTATGTGCGGCAGTTACAGATGTGAGGTGTGCCACACGCTTATGATACTGGGCCCACTTCTGATTCTGATATTCAGGGTTTCTCTGTATAGCCCTGGTTGTCCTGGAACTCTCTTTGTAGACCAGGCTGGCCTCAAACTCACAGAGATCCACCTGCCTCTGCCTCCCCAGGCAGTGCTGGGATTGAAGGCGTGCGCCACTGTGGCCAGCTTTTTTTTTTGTTAAGATTTATTAGCCGGGCGGTGGTGGCGCACGCCTTTAATCCCAGCACTTGGGAGGCAGAGGCAGGCGGATTTCTGAGTTCGAGGCCAGCCTGGTCTACAGAGCGAGTTCCAGGACAGCCAAGGCTATACAGAGAAACCCTGTCTCGAAAAACCAAAAAAAAAAAAAAAAAAAAAAGATTTATTTATTTTTTATTTATATGAGTCCACTGCAGCTGTCTTCAGACACACACCAGAAGAGTACGTCAGACTCTATTACAGATGGCTGTGAGCCGCCATGTGGTTGCTGGGAATTGAACTCGGGACCTCTGGAAGAGCAGTCAATGCTCTTAACCGCTGAGCCATCTCTCCAGCCCTTTTATAATTCTTGATAAAAGAATGAAACCATCACATAAAGGTTTTCTTAATGATTATCTCAGTTCCGGGACAGCAAGGGCTACATATATATATCCTATGTACATATACACATACACACATACACATATATATACATACATACATATACACATATATACATGTATGCATACACACATATATACACATACATACATATACACATACACACATATATACACATACATACATATACACATATATACACACCACACATATATACATACATATACATATACACATACACACACCTATATACACACACATACATATACATATACATATGCATATATATCTCCATCCTATGTCAAAAACTTTTTCAAAGAATGACTGACAGAAAGTCAACACACATGCCCTCATTTCCCCAGCTTTGGCTGGAACTTACTGGGATTGTAAACTACCAGGAATATATCAAAATCTATATACAGCCTTCAGAAGTGGCAAAGGCTTCTGAGCAGAACATTGTTCCACATGTTCTGATTCTCAGCTGTATTGCATGGTGGGAAAGTCTCATTGACACCCCTGAGTCTTGGGAGCCCAGGACACATTCATTTTAGAATCTTCTTCAGAGGAACAGAGAATCCATCTTTTTCCTGATGGTAAAAGGACCGGTCCCTGGTGGGAAGTACCCATGTTTTGCTTTTCCAAAAATCCCTTCCTGAGACTTGCGTGAGTGATTCTAAAATGCCTGTCTTCTGTGACCAGGTAACTCCCAGGTGAAGAGTGAGGCCCAGCCGCCTGTGCACCCTGAGCTGCTGAGTCCTGACGCCAGGACCTCCAGTCTTCCGGAAAGTTCTCCTTCCAAAACAGTGAAGGTATGGTAGCACTTGCTCTCTGAGTCTTAAGTATTGTGGGTTGCAATTTTAATTTTAATTTTTTTGTTTTTTGGGAGTTACTGGTATGTGTCCTGGAAGGGTATCTTTTTTTCTTTTTTTAAAGATTTTATTTATTTATTTTATGTATATGAGTACACTGTAGCTGTCTTCAGACACACCAGAAGAGGTCACCAGATCCCATTACAGATGGTTGTGAGTCACCATGTGGTTGCTGGAATTTGAACTCAGGACCTTTGGAAGGGCAGTTGGTGCTCTTAACCACTGAGCCATCTCTCCAGTCCTGGAAGTGACTCTAAAACATACCCCTACTGGGATGTGTCTTTGTGCAGCTGGGTTTTGTGTTTTTGTTTGTTCGTTTTTAGGATTATTTATTTATTATATGTGAGTACACTGTGGCTGTCCTCAGACACACCAGAAGAGGGCATCAGATCCCTTCAAAGATGGTCGTGAGCTACCATGTGGTTGCTGGGAATTGAACTCAGGACCTCTGGAAGAGCAGTCAGTGCTCTTCACTGCTGAGCCATCTCTTCAGCCCTGGGTTTTGTTTTTAAAGATCTCAGCTTGGGAGAAACTGCAAGATTGACTGGGTTTAAGGCAACCCATGCTATTCCTGCACCACGCACACGTGTGCTGAGAGGATTTCCCTTCTGGGTCCGTAGTCGGTGCGCAGATGAATGCATTAGTTCACAGAAAGGATGAAGGGAACGGAACACGAATAAGTGTCTGGACCCAAAAGAGGAAGCAGAGGAACCCAGCATTTCAAGGGCAGATTAGGAGGACAGGGAGCAAAAAGAGCAAACAAGAAGAAATGTTTAAAGGAAGCAGAAATTCACCAGGAGAGCGTGGTTTACAGAAGACCAGAAGCTGAAGAAAGGAACAAGAGAAAATGGATGCAGAAGAAATGAACTGAGAGGCTACGGGGGTAGCTGAGCGTCTGCGCACAGGACTCGCAGGCGCAGGCTATGCCAGGCACCAACGCAGACAAAGGAGAGAAGAAAGAACAGAGGCACAGGCCTTGAGTGTGCACTTGAGTTCCATCTGACCTTTCCAAGATCTGAGCCCAGCCAGGTAGCCGATACCACGGAGTTACTTCCCCTGCACCATTGGCCCAGAGGTCAACGTTTGACTTGTGACTCTGGATCAAAAATAGATTTAAAGCGGGGAGGGGGTAGCTAGAGAGATGCATAAGTGCACATAAAACTCCTGCAGAGGACCTGAGTTTGATTCCCAGCATCCAGGTTAGGCAACCTGGAGCTGTCCTTAACTCCATTTCCAAGGACATGCAACACTTCTGGCTTCCTGGGGCATCGGCAGCTATAGAAACACAGCCCACACAGACATGCTTAAGTATACGTCTTTAAAATAATAAAAATAAATCGGGGGGGGGGAGGGTGGAGAGATGGCTCAGCAGTTAAGAGCACTGACTGCTCTTCCAGAGGTTCTGAGTTCAAATCCCAGCAACCACATGGTGGCTCACAACCATCTGTAATGAGATCTGATGCCCTGTTCTAGTGTGTTTGAGGACAGCTACAGTGTACTCATACACATATAATAAATAAATTAATTAATAAAAACAACTAAAATCCTTTTTTAAAAAAGAATAAATTGTTTAAAAAGGATAGAGGGGAGAATAGCTAGGGGCCCAGCCCTGGCTCTGTGGTAGAGCATTTTTTTGGGGGGCGGGGGGGTGTGGTTTCTGTGTAGCCCTGGCTGTCCTGGAACTCACTCTGTAGACCAGGCTGGCCTCGAACTCAGAAATCCTCCTGCCTTTGCCTCCCAAGTGCTGGGATTAAAGTCGTGCCCCACCACTGCCCGGCTGGTAGAGCACTTTCTTAATATATGAGAGTCTAGATTCCATTCCCGATTTCTGCAAGAAAGAGTCGGGAAAAGAAGATCAGTGTCCTAGTTAGGTCACAGTTCCTGTGATGAAACACTGTGGCCAAAGCAAGTTGGAGAGGAGAGGGTTTATTAGCCTTCTGCTTCTGCATCACAGTCTATCACCAAAGGAATCAGGACAGGAACTCCCACAGGGCAGGAACCTGGAGGCAGGAGCTGACGCAGAGGCTATGAGGAAGTTGTTTACTGCCTCGCTCCCATGGCATGCTCAGCCTGCTTTCTTAAAGAACCCATAGCCAGGTCAGTCTTATTAGTCATTGTTTTATACAGATAGGGGACCACCAGCCCAGGAGTGACCCCGCCCGCACAATGGGCTGCCTGCTTCCCCACCCCAATAAATCCCTAAGAAAATGCTCTACAGGCTTGTTTACAGCCCGGACTTACGAAGACATTTTCTTAATTGAGTTTCCCTCCTCCCAGATGACTCTAATGTGTATTGAGTTGACATAAAATTTGCCAGCACTACCAGTGAAACGGCTCAGCAGATACGGCACTTGACACACACACACGTGCAAACTTAAATGAAAAAGAAAATGGTACTAAAACCAGGGATAGTGATGCTTGTTGAGGATGGGATAGTGAGATAGCAAATTCTAGGCTAGCCTGAACTGTGCATTGAAACTGACCCTATCTGTATAAAACAATGACTAATAAGACTGACCTGGCTATGGATTCTGTGTCACTGATGAATCTGAGCCCTGGTTCATCCAAGAACTAACATCTGGTCTTGAGAACATTATTCCTCGATATGGCCTTGCCTGTTTGCCCGGATGTAATTAAGGCTTGGTTTATTCTGGCCCGGTGCTGAATTGAAATCCCTTCTGATTCAGACTCCAGGCCCCGAGCCAATGAGAGCTATCTATGTAAGAGCATGTCAGACAGGTGTTACTTGGTTGTCAGAGAAATTATGGCTTTCTCTGTGAGCTCCTTTATCTCTGGTCATCAGCAGTAGCCTTTACACACACATCTCAGGGTTTGAGGCCTGTGTGAAAGACTAAAGTACATTGCCCAGTTCCTCGTGTTTGTCAGTAGTCCAAAGCTCAAAAGGTATGCAGAGCCTTGCATGGGACTTATTTTGTCTCCCCTTTATTTAAGGGTTGTTTCTTTGTTTCTCCTCTTGCTTAAAGTCTTCTCGCAGTCTGTAAGCAGGAGAAATACTTCAGTAAACGTGTGGGGAAAGAGCCGCCGATGTAACTGGTCTCATCTCACGGATCCAATCTTGGCATCAGAAGTCAGTTCTCTACTTTGGGAAATAGGTAGCAAAGAATACATTTGCTCACTCAAAATAGATTTTTTGAGTCCCACGCATCATGAGGGGAGGGGATCTGTTCTTAGTGCCTATCTGTTACTGAAAACTAGGGCATCCTAAGCAGGGAACTCAAATAATTTCAAAGTTTAGTTTTTTATTGTTAAAAACTGCAGGTGGCTGGAGAGTTGGCTCGGTGGTTTAGAGAGCACTGAGGGCTCTTGCAGAGACCCAAGTTCGACTCCCAGCACCCACAGAGTGGCTCACAGCCATCGGTGACTCCAGTTCAGGGGATCCAATGCCTCCTTGAGCACCAGGCACACACACAGTGCACATAACATACATGGAGATAAGACACTCAAACACATAAAATAGATATGGTCAGGCATGATGTCACACTCCTTTTATCTCAGCTCTCCAGTGTGTTGCCTGCATAGATATTTGCCCTGTGCTTGGTTCCTGTGGAGGTCAGAAGAAAGCATCAAATCTCCTGGAGCAGTAACTACAGTGGGTTGTGAGCCACCCTGTGGATGCTGGGAATTGAACCCGAGTTCTCTGGAAGAGCAGCCAGGGCTCTTAACCACTGAGCCATCTCTCCAGCCCAAACCCTGGGGATTTTTAACAACTTTTCAAAAATCGTTTTGCAGTAGGATTTCACTACTCAGCCCAGTCTGACCTCAATGCACTGTATACTTCAAGCCTGCCTTAAACATGTAATCCTGCTGTGGCTGCCTCCCAAGTACTAAGATTACAGGCATTTACCACCTAGGCATGGCACCCCAGGTTTTCAGTGATCAATGATGGGGTGTGGGAGAAAGACCAAGACCCAGGAGAGAAGAAAAGGCAAGAGAATGTGTCCAGCCCTGAAGCTCATCAGTTTGTCCCCATCAGATGGTCCTGCTGATGGATGCGGGAAGAAAGCACAACATGCCGTTCGGAAGGCCATCCTTCCTTCCAGGTGCCCCTTCCCATATCTGTCTTGCTGTCCTCTGCGGGCAGGGATAAGAGGCTTTATGGGTTTATTGTATGGTATTGGAGATGTAGAGCCTCAAACATGATAATCAAGCTTTTCCCAGTGAGGTCCCCGCTGCCCCCAGCCTGGTTTCATGTTCTTTTACAAGGCTAGGGTAATCACGACCGAAGGTCACTAGGATCCTGTCGATGCAGTCCCAGTGTACCGGCCTCCTCTTGTGGAGACAGTCTGTTAGAGACCGTCTATTTGGGATTTGAATGGTCCTGAGAACAGTTTCACAGAGAGTTTCACTCAGAAGCTGCAGGCTACACAGAGCTGTCCTCAACCATTTACTGCGTGGCAAAGAATTCCAGTTTTATTACCTAGCCGTTTTTTGCACAAACCAGAAGAATGAACAGCATTTGTGGTATTCATTGATGAAAGGAGGTCTGACCTCGGTGTAGAATTCTTTCTGATTTCATTATGCCAACCGGCCTAGCTTCCCAGTCTATTGCCAGCTGTTTCCCTCCCACCCACCCACCCCCACTGACAGCCTAGCTTCCCTGTCCATTGCCAGCTGTCCCTCCACCCCTGAACCCCCTCCACTAACAGATATGCCACCCACACATCCGTCTTCATCAGACTGAAAGTGTGTGTAATACTAAGTGTTGAAAGGATGCAGATGGGGCTGGAGAGATGGCTCAGTGGTTAAGAGCCCTGGCTGCTCTTCCAGAGGTCCTGAGTTCAATTCCCAGCAATCACATGGTGGCTCACAGCTCTCTGTAATGGGGTCTGATGCCCTCTTCCGGTACACTGAAGACAGCTACAGTGTACTCCTATACATAAAATAAATTTTTTTTTTAAAAAAGGATACAGATGAAGGCAGGTAGATGTGTTGGAAACTAACTTAAAGCAGGTAGATGCCCATCAATGGAAGGTCTGTCATATTCTTCACATGGGAAAGACTGTGTTGATTCATATAAGTTATTTGTATATTGCCTCATTTATTCCAGAAGATTATGAAGATAATATCTCATTTGAATCTGAAATCCAGTGAAGACTCTAGTGTGTTGGATGTGTGAGGGTGAGGAGGGTGTTTGCCTTGGATTAGCATCTGTTCTCTGCGCCGAAGAGTTGGCTTTAGTTACGGAAACTGAACAGCCCAGGAGTATTTAGAAAACACTCCATTGGTCTAAGTTAGGACTAATGGGTTTTAATTGTCATTCTGTTCCTAACTGTAGCCTTGGTCAGATATCTGATACCCTGATACTTTAGTATCTGTGTGTGAGAAGTGAGGCAGAGAAAGAGGAATGAAAGGAAAAAAACAAAACAAAAAACACCTCACTTAGTGGATGAGAGAATCTGTTGTAAGGATGAAGTGTGTCTAACAGTCCCATGTTGTTAGGTTCTGGGCATGACTGTGCCGAGTCAGCCTATGCTGGAGGCACGGGCAGGATGTATGCCAGGCCTCCGATAATGGGAGAGTTCCGGGCATTGACTGTGCCTCCTGTTGCCTGAATAGACATGGGGGAAATTACAGAAAAGTGGCTGAGCGCCCAGGACGGAGAATTAAAGGGAAGGCACAACACAGCCATTACCACTTGGCGAATGAGCACGCTGGGAGCTTCCACTGCTGTTCTTATGACAGTGTAAGGTTCCCTCGCTGCACATGCCCTGAATACAGCAGAAGAACACCCTGAGACTTGGACAGAAGCAGCAGGAAGCAGCAGGTCCTATGCTCGGCCAGTTGTGCGAGGCAGCAGGCTGTGGAGTTGATGTCAAGGAGGGGTGACTTTTCACGAGGGTGTGGGAGGCTTCAGTGAAGAAAGCGGCTGCAGGTTAGGTGTGGGAGGCAATGAAGTCCTAACAAAGCGGCTGTGGGTCAGGCGTGGGAGGCAATAAAGTCCTGAACAATTATGAGTGAGACACACCTTGTGTGGGTGAAGGTTCATCAAAGCCATCTTGATCCTGAGGTTGGCTGTGCCCGGGGGGATCTGAGTGAGAGGGACTGGGTTTCGCCTCCCTTAGCAGAGTTAGACTGTGTTCTTGGATCCAAGTCTGAGCTCAGCTCAGCAGTTGAGTACTCTGGGCATGTGGAATGCTGTGTATTCATCGAAGGTTCCTATTTGTCTCTTCCAGCCTCTGCGTCCTGCTCCTGACACCTAATCTCTGCTCCTGCCTTCCACTTTTCCTCCTAATGTGAGCAAAACCTTCGCTGTCTCTCAAGTTCTTCTCTCTATTCCCTGGGCTGCACCCTGCTACAGTGTGTTCCTAGCGTATGGTGCCCCTGTGAATGTGTATGTATGAATGTGTGTGTGAGTGCATGCATGTGTGTGTATGCACATGTGCGTGCGTGTGTCCGCTCTCGGTGTCCATTCCCCTTGTTCTTCCAATTCTTTTTTTTTTTTTTTTTTTTTTGGTTTTTCGAGACAGGGTTTCTCTGTATAGCCCTGGCTGTCCTGGAACTCACTCTGTAGACCAGGCTGGCCTCGAACTCAGAGATCTACCTGCCTTTGCCTCTGCCTCCCAAGTGCTGGAACTAAAGGCGTGTGCCACCACCGCCCGGCTCTATTTCAACTATTGAAAGTACAGAATCCTCTCTTTGCAACTGAAAAAGATTCTCAATCTGATAAGCACATTTATTCCATTACTTACACAATCTGAATTATGATTTGGACAGGTTCTCTCAAGTAGCTCCATTTGTACCATTATTCTCAAATTTAATTCTGAGTTTTTTGTTTTGTTTTGAAAGATTTATTTATGTATGTGAATACATTGCTGCTGTCTTCAGACACACCAGAAGAGGGCATCGGATTCCATTTCAGATGGTTGTGAGCCACCGTGTGGGTGCTAGGATTTGAACTCAGGACCTCTGGTGGAGCAGTCAGTGCTCTTAACCATCTCTCCAGCCCTTATTCTGTGTTTTAATGGAAGTCCTACATTCTGGGGGAAAAAAAACACAAACAAACCAACCACCTAGTCCTTTTAGAGAAAACCTTATTAAAACGGTGCAACAGTATCTCCCTTTAAATCCAATTGTGTCTGTAAAAGAAAAAAAATCTGTTATTCAAATAATGCCCTAGTGACCCTCTGCTTTAACATGGGCCACCCTTAGGTACTTCCCTCATACCTGGTACACTGAGCTAGCCTCTGGTCTTTGATGGTTTAACTTCTTTTCTTCTCAGGACTCTGCCCTAATGAAGCAGGTTGTCCTTCCTTCCACTGCTCTGCTCAGTTATTCCTGAGCCCTCGAGATGCTGTGTGAGCGAGCGTTCGCCTGTTGTTTTAGTAAGCTTTACTTTATAGATCTTCACTTCTTGCATTTCTGTTTTCTGCTTCCATTTCCTACCAAATCTGCTTGAAAAACAATCTGTCCTCACTGATTTTGTTTCTGTAGTGAATAAACAGTATGACATTTTTATGGGTCTATCTTCATGGCTGGCTGGCTGGTTGGTGTGGTTTATTTGTGATGGGGTCTCACTCTAGCCTGGCTGACTTGGTGGGCACTTGCTATGTAAACCAGAATAACTTTGAGCTTGCAGCTGTCCTCTTGCAGGTGTCTCCCAAGTGCTCGGATGGTAGGCATAAACTTCCACACCCAACTAGGGTTTTTTTTGTTTTTTAAATCTAGAGTCTACTTTGATCATAACCTGGTCCTTTTAGGCTTAGCGAAATTCAGGTTCCAGGCCCAGGGATTATTTTGCATTATTTACTGTCTTACATTTTCTAGTGAGAACCCGAGTTTTTCCAGGCCCCACTCGGGCACTTAGGTGGCCTCAGAGAGTTGCCTGGCCGTCTAATTTGCTTTCTTCCTCTATTGGCTGACATATTTGTGCTGGAGTAAGTTGGGGGTATTCACACTCAGGAGTAGAGACTTCTGGCCCCACCACCATCAGTAACATAACACTTTTTATCATAAAAATATTTACGGTATCTTTTTAGAATTCTGACTTTTATCAGGGCTACAATAGCAAATCCGTATATATTGAAGGGGGGCTATAAGGTCCCATGGGTCATAGGCTTGCCCCAAACTTGCTGTATAGCTAAGGATGACCTTGAACTTATGACCCTCCTGCTTTCACCACTCAAGTGCTGTACCACCATGCCCGATTTTATTCATTGTTGAGCAATGGACCCAGGGCTTTGTACAAGCTGGGTAAGCCTCTATCAACTAAGCAACATCCTCAGTCCCCAGTTTTTGCGGCTTTAGAAGTTGAATTATTGTGTTGAACAACATGACAACTCCTACTTTTTGCACAGTCGTTTTTGCAAACTCACAGTTTGCAAGTAGTTCACAAATTCACAGTCATTAACGCATACATTGCCCAGGACATTGCTTTTATTCCCCTATTCCCCTGTTGGTTTTCAGACAGTATAAACAGTGTAGCGTTAGTAGGCTAGGCTTCCTTCTGGAAGTCCGATAAGGTAGTTTGTTGCTCTTACAAATTATTCCATCTGTGTGTCAGTTCAGGTTTACTTTAAAATATGCCTAGCTTGGGGCTAGCAAGACGACTCAGCAGGGAATGGCACTTAAAGACCTTAAGGACGCCAGACTTAAGGACCTAAGTTTGACCCCCCAGAATCCATATGGCAGAAGGGGAGAAGGAACTCCCCAGAGTTTGTCCTATAACCTCCACACATGCACAGTGATGTGTGCATATATCCACTAATAAAATAAAATAATAGTAAACATTTTAAAAGTTTTTTGTTTAAAATATGCCACACACTTTTAGATGTAATGGCGTATTTACATAAAGTCTTGGCACTTGGAAAGTACTGGCGGACTTGGGTTACATGTGAATCTGTCTTTAAAAAACTAGAATAAAACCCGTCCAGAGACTAACAAAAGAAACTCCTCTGGAATTGAAATACCAATCCCTAATTCCCAAAGTGTAGCGCCTTCCCTTGATCGTCAGACCCTGGTCCCTCCACACACACACACACCAGGCTATTATAACCACCTTTCCTCAGCCTGGGTGTCAGAACCCCCACCTCCCAGAACCCCCACCTCCCCCAGACTGTTATAATCACCTCCTATCTGCTACTTGAATCAAACTTCCTCCTTCTATGTTATGATTTCATTTTCTCCTACTCCCTGCCCTTCTAACTACAGCTCTCCACCTGCTGTGTGTGTGTGTGTGTGTGTGTGTGTGTGTGTGTGAGAGAGAGAGAGAGAGAGAGAGAGAGAGAGCGAGCATCGGTGCCTGTGTCTGTGTCTCCGCCTGTCTACACCTTGCTCTGCAATGCAGCCCAAGCCCACCTGACCTCAAAGACGTCTACACTTAGGGCGGCCACACAGTTGGGTACAGAAATCCTGGAGAGCCTCCCAGCTCTACCAAGCCAGCCGGTACAATCTGAGCAGGTGTAGTTCCTTTGAAAATGGCCCCTTAGATAAATCCTAGGCCCATCTCGGCAGGGTACCAAGGCATCGGTGCTGAGGCTGAAATTGTCTGCGCTTTTCTCTAGAAGTTTCAGGCACCTGCAAAGGAGAGCTGCGTGGAGTGTCAGAAGACGGTGTACCCCATGGAGCGGCTCCTGGCCAACCAGCAGGTGTTTCACATCAACTGTTTCCGATGCTCCTACTGCAACAACAAGCTTAGGTGAGCCAGGCCCAAGCAGGCCTCTGTCTGCAGAGCGGGAACCAGAGGACTCTGGCTTTTAGAACACAGGCGCTAAAAGCTACTGTACTAATAACACTGCCGGTTCTTCTGGGAAAGCAGAAAGCACTGTGTAGTGACAGGTCCTTCATATGAATGATGTCCTTGGGTTAAAACTGAAGCTTAAAATCTATGAACTGCTAAGGAAGCCCCTCATTCGTGCCCAGATTTAGCAGAATGTTTTCCTGTGGTCTCATAGAACCATAGGCCATTAAATCCCAAGGTATAAAAGCAATTTAATTTTTTAAAAAAATATATAGGTGTTTTTCCTGCACGTGTGTCTGCAAAGGCTAGACAGAGAGCACCGGCCTCTGAAACTGGAGTTACAGACAGTTGTGAGTTGCCATCTGGGTGCTGGGAATCAAACCTGAGTCCTCTGGAAGAGCAGCCAGTGCTCTTAACCACTAAGCCACCTCTGCAGTCCCTGTTATTATCCTTTACAAGCTATTATATAGTAGGCTGGGCTTGGTGGCACACACCTTTAATTCCAGCACTCGAGAGGCAGGGGCAGGTGGATCTCTGTGACTCCAAGTCTCCTGTTGTGCATAGTAAGTTCCAGGCCAGCTAGGGCTACCTAGTGACTCTATCTTTGAATTTAAAAAACAGGTTAAAGTGAATAAAGCATTATCTCCTGCTCCTTCTCCTGTCAGCATGGCTTGCTTTTATCCAGTCGGGAGTAGACACGAAGTATCAAATATGTGCAGCACATGTATCCATTCTTACAGTGTTGTGATTTCAAAATGAGCACAGGTGATAGACTAGGAAGAAAAAGATACGACTTACAGGTGATAAATACTGAGGAAGGGGATGAGTGATGGGAGCTGTAGGGTTGAGACAGACTTACAGGAAAAGTAATTTTTAAACATTTTGACTGAGGAGAATAAAATCACTTGAAAACAAGGAATTACATATCAGTGAGGAGGAGAGTGACCGGTGAAGGTTTAGTCTGGGGAGTGAGCATGTTTTGTGTAAAGGTAAAGGCGCTGCACACCTGTGATCTTAGCACTCTGGAGACTGAGGCAGGGGGATTGCAGGTTCAAGGCCGACCTGGGTTACATAGTGAGTTTAGGCCCTCCCTTGAAAAAATTAAAACTTAAAAAAAAAAGCCTTAAAAGAGGGTAAGACATCATGATAGGTCATTTATGTGCTTTTAAAGATATTTTCCTTGGACTAGGGAATACAGTGTTTGCCTGGTATGTATAAGACCCTACACATTCACAGTATCTACCCTCCAAAGGGGAAGGAGGTTTCTCACCATCTTCAGAAAATACTTGCACTCCTAGATTGAAGCCTGCTGCTATAACTGAGAGCAAAGCCGGGCAGTGGTTGGCGCATGCCTTTAATCTCACTCAGCACTTGGGAGGCAGAGGCAGGCGGATTTCTGAGTTCGAGGCCAGCCTGGTCTGCAGAGTGAGTTCCAGGACAACCTGGGCCTCGAAAAAGAAAAACAACATAAAGGAAGGTTCACTGACTTGGTGTTCTCTCTTTGGTGATAGTCTAGGAACATACGCATCCTTACACGGAAGAATCTATTGTAAGCCTCACTTCAATCAACTCTTCAAGTCCAAAGGCAACTATGACGAAGGCTTTGGGCACAGGCCACATAAGGATCTGTGGGCAAGCAAAAGTGAAAGTGAAGAGACTCTGGGGAGACCAGCCCAGCCTCCTAACGCAGGGGAGGCCCCCCATAGCCCGGGTGTAGAAGATGCCCCCATCGCTAAGGTCGGCGTGTTGGCTGCCAGTATGGAAGCCAAGGCCTCCTTTCAGAGGGAGAGGGAGGATAAGCCGGCCGAGACCAAGAAGCTGAGAATTGCCTGGCCTCCCCCAGCTGAGCTGGGCAGTTCCGGAAGTGCCCTGGAGGAAGGGTTCAAAGTATTGAAGCCCAAGTGGCCTCCGGAGGATGAGGTCTGCAAGACGGAGTCCCCCGAGGATGTAGATCTGGACCTGAAGAAGCTAAGGCGGTCTTCGTCACTGAAGGAGAGGAGCCGCCCGTTTACTGTAGCAGCTTCCTTTCGAACCTCTTCCATCAAGAGCCCCAAGGCCTTGTCGCCGTCTCTCAGGAAAGGGTGGAGCGAGTCGGAGCAGAGTGAGGAATTTGGAGGAGGGATGGCGACCGAAAGGAAACAAACGGAAAATGCCAGACCCTCTGGGGAGAGAGAGAATGTGGGAAAGTCACGCTGGCTGAGCGAGGACGCTGCCCCGGAGGAAGCCCCGAGGAGCAAGGACAGTCGTTCTTCTGAGCTGGAGAGAGAGAGTTTTCTAGAGAACGGCGCAAACCTAGCTGAAGACGACGACAGTCTCGTCCGCCATGCACAGCAGTCGCCTTTAGAACCCGAGTCTCCGGGTTGGGCTGGCTTTGTAGACACCACAGCTACTAAAGAATTCACTACCCAGAATCAAAAATCCCAAGATGTCGGGTTCTGGGAAGGGGAAGTGGTCCGAGAGCTGTCTGTGGAGGAACAGATAAAGAGAAACCGGTACTATGACGAGGAGGAGGATGAAGAATGACCGGCCGCCATGGTGCCGGCCTTAGATTCCTGTTAGCAACTCACTGCCCTTTCATTTAGTGGTGCCCAGAAACTGGCAGCTTGGTGCCAAAGGTCACCTATGTGGGAGCAACTCTGGAAATGAATTCTCGCTAGCAAAACAGAATAAAACCAAGCAAAACAAAAGACACAAAAACAAAAGACCCCAAATCATTTCTAAGTACATCGTCAAAACACCATCTTAAGCCTGGTGTGGTGGTACACACTTTTAATCCCAGTATCTCGGAAGGTGGGTCTCTCTGAGTTCGAGGCCAGCCTGGTCTACTGAGCGAATTCCAGGACAGCCAGGGCTAAACAGAGAAATCTAGCTTTAAAAAAAAAAAAGGCAAAACAAACCCTTCTTTTAGCGGGGAAGAGCTAAGCAGGGATTTCTCTCTGATGTAGCCCGTCATCCACTGCATTACCAAAAAACGATATTTAAAGTGGCTGGATATTTAGAGGCACATTTTCACACTACAAAGCCCATTGAGGAATTAGAGACACACAGAACACATTTAGGAGCCCACCTCATGACCAGAGGCACTTGGTATAAAGGGCACAGTGTAGTTAACTCCTTTACCCATTTCATCTTTTAGTACTCAACTGCTGAAATCAAATATTTAGTCTTTCAAGCTCTTTAAATGCATTTTCTTCCTCTGGTAGATACGGGACGCTTACTGCCTTTCCTTCAATGCCCTGCATTTTTAATCACTGAGTCAGGAAACAGCAACCTTTGGCCAAGTGAGAAGGCTCGCTGGGGAAAGGTGCTTGTTGATTTGCGCCCGAGCACCTGAGTTCAATCCCCAGAACCTACCTAAAGGTGAGGGACTGCACAAAGTTCTCCTCTGACAAATGTTCCCTGTGGTACACATGCCCATCATCAACAATAATAAGTTTAAAAAAATACAGCCAACCTTACAAACACCTTTGAGACAAAGAGCCAACCTATATACGTCGGTGTTGGGAGAGACAGACATCGTACCCAGATAATCGTATGCCAGTGTGTCTGTCTGCACCCTGGGTGTTTGCCCTTTATTCTGGAGGCTTCTCACACTTTACTGAAAGCTGCAGTGTTTGTATAAGACCTTTCGGATCACGGTTCACCATGCTCCAAGTAAAACAGAACCTGAGATTAGAACTCAGAAGCCTCAGGGTTGAGGCAGATCTTGTTGGAACTCATGGGCTCTGAAATGTATTGATTTTTATGCAGGGTGATATTTCCAGGGTTGCATCAAATCGGTTTTAGGTCTGTCTTTTTAGGCCGTGTCCTACTTTGATTCGTTGTTGTGACAAAACACTGAGCAGAAGCGACTTAGAGGAGGAGGGTTTCACTGCCACCCACAGGCCACGGTCAAGGGAAGCGAGGCCAGAACTGATGCGGACCGCGTAGGAACACTGCTCAACGGCCTCATCCCTGTGGCTTACTCAGCTGCCTTTCTTACACCACCCAGGGCCACCTGGCCAGGGGTGGCCCTGCTCACAATAAAAGCAGACAAGGCCTTACAGGCTCGTTGGCTAGAGAAATTTCCTCAGCTGAGAGTCCCACATCCAGGTGATTCTCCGTCAGGCTGGCAAACCCCTGAGGAGCACAGGTGGTTGTCTCTGGTATTAAGGCTTTAGGACATTATAAATGAGTGCGTTTCTTGTATGTAACTGATATCCCAAATTATGTGTATGGGGGAGGGGGGATTTAAGGTAGAGAGGCCTTTTTGCATTTGTAGAGATTTAGCTCTGTTTTAGAGATGTAAAATAATCAGTTTCCTTCTGGTCTTGTTTAGCCTAAATCATTTTTATTCAATAAAGCTTTTAATTTACATTCCAAATGTCCACACTGCTCTTTTTCCACTGTCTCTTTACACGGTTAGGGTCTCTCGGGACCTGCTTCTATTGAGTAGTTTTTAGGGGGAAAGTGCTGTGGATTCATTTCACCACTAGATGGCAATGTTGAACCGAATTGTGCAGTTTTCTAATACCCTGAAGCAGACAATTTTTTTTATGGAAAATTGCAAGTAATTTGGCAAGAGAATTAGTGCGTGCGTTCAAAATGAACTGTTTGTTTTACCAATTCAAATTCCAGTGGCGGTTTTTACTGTTTACCGTACTCAACATTTACTAATTCACCTTACGATTGTGCCTGACACACAAAACAGGATTTCCAGCCATCTCTGCTGAAGACACGGGCTCTTCACTCTGGGTGTGAGCATGTTTGGTTGATTTCTTCTGTAGAATCAACTTCTCCAAGTGTTTCCTACTGCCGTTGATTTGTGGTTTTAGCAATAGCCTGGAAACCAAATGTGGTGGTGGTCCATGCCTGTAATCCCAGGACTCAGGAAGCCTCTGAGGCAGGAGGATAACAGAGTTGGAAGCCAGCCTAAGACACAAAGTGAGACCCGATCTCAAACAGATCAGGAGGATTTAGAGTAAGTGCTGTTCTTCCAAAGGACCCAGGTTTGGTTCCTAGCACCCTCATGGTGGCTCACAATCATCTGAATTCCAGCTCTAGAGAGTTCTACACCCACTGCTGACATCCACAGATATACACTTAAATAAGGATTAAAAAACAAGGTAGAGTGGTGACACACCTGTAAACCCAGCATGTGGGAGGCTGAGGTCAATGCGTGGCCAGAAGTGTAAGGCCAGCCTGGACCCTGCCTAAAAAACTATCTTAGAAATTTTATTTAGTTTCCTACGATTGGATTTCTTTGGAGAGAAGTGTGCTTTGGGGCAATCTGTTTATTAGATCATCCAGCATCTTCTGTCTAGTCTTTCCCCTCAGCTCACCCCGAGACAGGGTTTCTCTGTGTAGCCCTGGATGTCCTAGAATTGGCTCTATAGACTGGACTGGCCTTGAACTCACAGAGATCTTCCTGCTTCTGCCTCCTGAGTGCTGGGATTAATGGTGCGAGCCACAATGCCCAACTCTTAAACTCTCCCATCAGCCAAGGGTTATAATTCTGAAGTCTCACCTCTGTTCTTCATAGCTTCTCACCCACAGTCATAGCTTCTCATCTCTCATCTTCAAGATAGTTCTGGCTCCGTTCCTGACTTCCTGCAATCTGCCGTAGATCAGGGCTTTTTACATTCCACTCAAGAGCTCTTTTCTCCCAATAAGACTTTGGGTATATAGGCATACGAAGTAGGTATACAGATAAAACATTTACTGATAGTAAATTGTAAGGTAATTCATTTTTGTATAAACGTTGATTTTATGTGAATGAGTATTTTTCCTGTATGCGTATCTTTGCACCACATGTGTGGCTAGTGACCATGAAGGCCAGAAGCATCGTTGATCACCTGCAACTGGAATTACAGATGCTTGTGATCTGCTATGTGGGTGCTGGGAATTGAACTTGGGTCCTCTGGAGGAGCAGCAAGTGCCCCACTGAACCATCTCCCCAGCCCAAAATATTTATTTTAAAACAGCTCTTTGGTATACATATAATCTTACCACTTATTATAGAAGAGAGTAAATTTGCATACTAATCGATGGATTTTATTTTTACATGAAGAATCAAATCTTGAATATTTGCACATTAAATCTTTTGCTTATTTTTAGATTTGTTTATGTGTATAAATGTTTTGCCTACATGCGTATGTGTGCACCATATGAATACATTATATCCCAGAGGTCAGAAGAGGGTATCTGACTCTCTGGAACTGGAGTTACGAGTGTTTGTGAGTTCCAGGACCCAAACCTCTTTCCTCAACAAGTACTCTTATCTGCCAAGCCAAGCCCTCTCCCCACAGTCTCTGAATATTAAATCTTAATCTTTGGTACTCTAGAATGTAGAGCATCTCCAAAAAATATTTATTTATTGAGATGGGAATGTCTCACAATGTAAGCCGTGGCTGGTCTAGAACTCATTATGAAGACCAGGCTGACCTTGAAATCACAGACATCCATCTACCTCCACTTCCCAAGTGCTAGGAATAAAGGCATGAATTTGATTTCTATAATGGTCAGCGTATGAACACCTCTTCACAAAAATAACACAAGTGGCAAAAGTACAAGGCTGGAGAAATTAATGGTCACCCTTACCCTGCCGATTCTCTGGAATCTGATCTGTTTGTTTGTTTGAGACAGGGTCTCATCACGTTACATGACTGTCCTGGAACTCATTATGAAGACCAGGCTGGCCTCCAACCGATGTTCATCCGAGTGTTGAGATTACAAGGGTGCACCACCACACCTGGCCGTCTCCACGTTTTTGTATGAAGACCGTGTGCCGGTGCAGTGTGGCTCGGTTTTCGTCGTGTAGTCATCAGTGCAGCCCGCTCTCTTCAGGATAAAGACCATTCACAGGAAGTCTTTATTTGGGCTTAATGCTGTAAATTAGAGGTTGAGTAAACAGGAGAGCAGCCTTCCACGCTAGTGAAGAAGAAGAATGCCAAGCAGCCTGCTTTCTAGCTTGAGGAAGAGTGTAGCACACTTTGGTCAGATTACAATTCCAACTTCAGTCTTGTATGTGCTACTGGTCGCAAGCCTTGAGTTCCACCAACTTGGGACTTTTTACTGGGTCACTGTAGAGATGCTTTCCCTCCCTCACCTTGTGCTGACAGAGAACTGCTGCAAGGTAAGTAGAGTCAATCTAGGATTCGGGGGGTTATCTCACTTAGAAGGGAGTTCTCCAAGGCCAGTACAAGCTTCTTGAAACAGTGGTGACCAGGGTAAGGACCCTTGAAGCAGGTGTCATGGCCGTTATGTAACAGTCACGGGTGCAGTAGTCCTCAAGGCTGCACTGTACTTCCCTCAAGGAATCCATGAAGCACTCACAGTAGCTAGGATGGTGTTGGCATGAGAAGACCGATAATTAATGCTTTTTTATAAAGTCTATAAAAATTACAAGGTACCCAGGGCTGGAGAGATGACTCAGTGGTTAAGAGCACTTGTCGCTCTCGCAAGAGGACACCGGTTTAGTTCCCAGCCCCCACACGGTGGCTTGTGAGCATCTGTAGCTCCAGTTCCAGGGGGATCTGATGCCCTCTTCCGACCTCTTCAGGCACTGAGCATATCTGTGATACATGTACAGACAAGCAAAACGTCCATATAATAAGTATAATTTGTACACAAACACAGCACACACACACCACACCACACACACGGAGTAGTTTCTGTAAATGAGGCTGAGTTTAATGGACATAGATTCAAGCAACGGTTCAGGAGGCTGGCTGCAAAGTCATGAGTTTGTTAGAAATAAGAAATGCTGTCCGGCAGTGGTGGCGCACGCCTTTAATCCCAGCACTTGGGAGGCAGAGGCAGGCGGATTTCTGAGTTCGAGGCCAGCCTGGTCTACAGAGTGAGTTCCAGGACAACTAGGGCTACACAGAGAAACCCTGTCTCGGGAAAAAAAAAAAAGGGGGTGTGCTGAGGCTATAGCTCAGCTCTAGAGAGTATGCTTCCCATGGCAAGGCCCAGGGTTCAATCTGCAACACCAAAAAAGATAAATAAATTAAATCCATGCTGTGGGTTCTGTTCAGAGCGTCTCTGGTTGGGACCAGAAAGCTTAGAACACTCTCCATGTGGGACACGGGATAAGCTAATGAGAAGCACCGAGGTAAGGTACACTTTTGAGTGTTCTCACTGGGCAACTCTTTCATGACTGGCCCTCGCCTCGAACTTTAAGCATACCTTACTAGTTGTGACGTTCTCTTGTCCTCAGACCATAAGTTGAGATTACTATCACCACTGTCCCTAGTTAGTTTCTGGCTATTAGCCTTGTAGCTAGGTTTTAACCAACGTTCCGGGCTCTCTGGCAATCAAAAAGACAGTTTAGTCCTTTGAAAACGGCCTGGTTTGTTTCCTTGTTTATGTAGACTTACGAGAGTTCAGTGTTCACTTTGAGCATTTAAAGTTGAGGTGGTTTGTAGGATAAGGAAGTCAGGGTTCTGGAGTCTAAAGAGTTTCTTTTCTTTTTCTTTTTTCTTTCTTTTTTTTTTTTTAAATGTTAGCATTTAATTAACCTCCGGAGTGGCCTTTAAGCCACCAGGACACAGGCTCCTCCAACACCCTTAATCTTCTCTTCAGCTCTTCTGCTGAAGAATTTGTTCTTCACGATGACAGGTTGCTTGGGGAGCTTTCCCTTGCCCAGAACTTTGTAGTTGCCTGATCTAACATCAATGATGGGAGCAGCTCCACTCGTGTTTTTTGCTGCATTGACCCGTGTCTGTTCACTGACCAACGTCCACAGTTTATCCAGGTTGACAGTTGGGCAGAAGCTCCATTTCCTCTTCAAGTGGTGATGCCTCATACCAGCTTTCCCAAAGTGACCTGGATGATATTTGTCAAAGTTGATCCTGTGGTGACACATGCCTCCAGCATTCCCGCCACCTCCTGGGTGCTTGCGGTGCTTACCGATGCAGCCGTGGCCGTGGCTCACGTGGCCCCGGAGTTTCCGGGTCTTCCTCAGTCTGGATGGCATGGTGGTGGCAGAAAGGAAAGAGAAGAGTTTCTAGTTACAGCTGTTTATATGACTTTGGACAAGTTATTCTGCCTCTTTGGACTTCAGTTTATGCCTCCATAAACGGCTACATGACAGATGTCATTAAAAACTAGCAGTCATTTATTTTCCTTTTGCCTTGTTGCTTTTTTTCCCATTCCCTTCTGCCCCAAGAGGGGAAAGGAAGAACCTTTTGTCCTATACTGTATGCAAACTGGTCTTAAACTCATGACAAGTCTCTTGCTTCAGCCACCCAAGGGCTGAGATTACAGCTGTGAAACATTACCTCCCACAGACACTCAGAAGGGAGTGGGGGTGGGATGGGGAGGTCTCCTGAAGTTCATGTTGGCCCTGAAGTTGGCAGAGAATGACCCTGAACTCCTGATCCTCCAGCCTCCAACCCCCTAGTAGGAATACAGTGGAGACTGGAATTGCAGGCTTTTAATTTAAGGATATTTCAAAGCCTTGTGTTTTCTCTGAGTAAAAGTGGAGGTAACTTTTAAGGCCTAAAGCCAAGGAAAGGGTGGAGATCAAGGAGAAGAACAAGTAGAACGCTGAAGAAGGAGAATCAACTAGAACGAACGGCACAGCAGGACTGTAAGTGATGATCAGGACCGTGTAGCCCGGCCGGGAGCCAGAATGGACTTGAATCTGCTGGACTAGGAGGAATGTTTCCAAAAGGGAGAAACGAGCCTGAAGTTAGGGGTGTGACTATGGTGATGTCGAACCTGCAGCAAGACACTGGGCGTGGCCCGGGCTGCAGGTGAAGGGCGTGGCCCGGGCAGGTGGGCGTGGCCGAGACGAACTGGGCTCGCGGGGCGAGGCTGGGCCCCAACTGAGGGGCCTGGGCTGCAGTGGCGAAGTGGGCGGGAAGGCGGGATGGGCGGGGAAGGAGCCAGGCCTGCGGGAGAGGCGGGCTGGGCGGCTGGGAGGACCAGGGGACGGAAGAGGGTGGCCGTAGGCCGGGCCCCGCCCCGGGGCCGCCTCCCAGCGGGTTCCTTTTGCCTTGGCTGCCTCGGAGGCTGTGGCGGCAGTGGCCGCCGGGCGCGAGTAAGATGGCGACTGCGGCAGCGGAAGCCCTGGGCCTCCTGTGGGGCTGGCTGTGGAGCGAGAGCTTCTGGCTGCCTCAGAACGTGAGCTGGGCGGACCTGGAGGGCCCGGCCGACGGCTACGGCTACCCGCGCGCCCAGCACGTGCTGTCGGTGTTCCCGCTGGCAGCGGGTATCTTCTCCGTGAGGATGCTGTTCGAGCGGTGAGCGCTGCCGCGCGGGGCCGGGGCTGGCGCGGGGCGCCGCGGGCCGGAGGCCGAGAGCCGGGGCGGCGGGGCGGGGGAGCCGGGACCGCGGCGGGGATGCTCAGAGCCCGGCGACGCGCCCCTGGAGCCTGCGTGCGTGTAGACCGCGCGAGTCTGGGGTGTGGGCGAGTGAGAGGGAATCGTGGGGGGCCCTGGTCCCCGGAATGCAGACCCCAGAGTCGCGTGGAGTTCTCGAAGGCTCCTTCCCAATCTCCAGGAACCCAAGAGCGAGTCGTGCTCCCGCAGAGCCCCACGCGAGGAACGGGAAGGGCCCGGGGAGGACCAGAATTAGCTGGGGTCGTGGAAGCTTGTGGGCTCAGTGCAGGCGCCAGACCTTCCGAGCGACATAGGTGGGTGCATGGGATGTGATGGTTGCTAAAGTTACTTTACTTCTGAGGTTTGAAGCAACCGGATCAGTTAGGCCCCAAGCCCTGATTTGTTAGCGCGTGGACGTCTGTTAGTAGGACAGCCGACGTCTAGCTAGGATAGGGTGTGGTGAAGCCCGAGGCTTCCAACGTTTGGGGAAGGTGTCAAGAGGAACTGCTGAGCGGGCCTTGGAAGCCTGAGATAGGAGGAGTGGTCAATTTGAAGGCGATGGAGCCTGAGACTTTATTAGAAACAGCTTGGTGAACCAGCTTCTAGGAGTGTAGTATTCACAACATACTTTGTCCAACTATGTGCTCTGAGCTAAAGTTCCCCCCTTTCTTCAAATGGTTAGTCTTTTCTGCTGCCAAAAAGATACTATTCGACAAGGATCTGATGTTATCTATAATGTGGATCAATCATAGCAGTGTTTTAGATAAAGCTTACTCAAACTCCAAGGAAGTACTTTTTGCGTAGGCAGAGGCGCGCCTTCTGTAAAAACCTTATCTAGAACAAACACGACTGTGATGCAAGAATACACTTTCTAGTGTGGAGATGTTAGACAAAATAATCCATTACTCAGAAGTATCTGTTTTGGATTACTTCTTTGATTTGTCTATGAGGGTTTTTTTTTTTTCTTCTTATATCTAGCTAGTCACTAAGCTGTATTAATAGTGTTTGTCTCTTGTAAAAATGCTATTCCAGACACTCAGATGCAAAAAGTAAATATATAATGAATATAGTAAATGAAACTCAAAGTCTTTTCTCGGCCCCCAAGAACTTAGTTTTTCAAGATAACCATCATTATCTTAAGAATCCCTGAGGTGGAGGTACAGGCTTAGGAGAAAACTGGATCCTAGTATTCTCTTCCATAGTGAGGGCTGAAAATGAAATGTAAGGACTATCAAGAAAACAGACAATCCAGTACATTTTTTCATTGTCATTAGAATAGTCTTTGTTTCTCATCCAGATATATAACAATTTTGTGACTTACCTCTGCTACTGGTAAACATCCGTGTGTGTGTGTGTGTGTGTGTGTGTCCGTGTGTCCCAGATGGCTGGAAACTAGTCCCTGGAGGATCCGTTCCCTGTGGGAATTCTATCTGCATGTTTCTATGGTACCCCAGTATCAAGGGGATGAACAAGCATTCTTTCTAATATGTCCAGAAAGGACAAGCAGTTTGTTTGTTTAGTGTGTGATCTTAGGAAAAGTTGACCCTAGTAACAGTCTTGCTGTTTTGTTTCCCTTTAAGACCAGCTATCTCAGAAAGTGCTTGGAATTGACTACTGGTCTTTTGTGTGCTGGTCTTCCATAAAGGAAACAGAAGCTGTACTTAAAGTACAGTAAAAGTCTAAGGATTGAGAGATAAGGGGCTCAGCCATTAAGAACTGTGCCAGAAAGTCCAGTGCCTTGTGGAGCATCCCCCGAGTCTGATTCTGTACCCCCACGTGACAGTTCACAACCATCTGCACCTCCTCTGTCTCCACAGCCATGCATGTGGTGCACAGACTTCTACAAACTGAGAATATCCACATATATATATAAACTAATAAGATAGGAATTTTTTCTGGGCACAGTGGCACACACCCAGGCAGATCTCCGAGTTCGAGGCCAGCTCTGAACCATAGTTATAGGACAACTATGATGAGATCAAAAATACCAAACAAATAAAAAAGAGATACCTCCCCCTCCCCCCGAAAAACAGTCTATCCAAAATAATTGGGAAATTGGTTTTTCCTGCATTTTCTTATTTCCCAAATCCTGCCTATTTAATTTCAAGAAACAAATGATAGAAACAAATCATAGACTGGTAAGTGGTGGGTGCCAATCCCCTTTTACAGACAATAAACTGAGTCTAAGAAGAGCTGGAGGTTTTGGTCTGTGGTAAGCACTGGGCTCGAGTTTGGTGCCAGGCCTAGCATTAAGCACACTCCCCACAATGGTGGTCTTTCATAGTCTGTGATAAAGACAGTTTCCTTAAGCCACTTCCAGGTGTTTTTGTTTGTTTGCTTGAGCTTACCTCATAAGCAGGAACTTAACGAAACTAGCTGGCCTGATCCTTTATATATAGCCCAGCTGGTCCTGAACACACAGGAATCCTCTTTCCTTAGCTTCCCAAGTTCTGGGCTTACGTTTATTTTATTTTGTTTGTTTGTTTTTGTTTTGTTTTTTTAGACAGGGTTTCTCTGTGTAGCCCTGGATGTCCTGGAACTTACTCTGTAGACCAGGCTGGCCTTGAACTCACAGAGATCCCCTGCGTCTGCTTTCCAAATACTGGGATTAAAGGCCTGTACAACTACCTCCAGGCCCTGGGATTATAATTTAATGTGCACTCCTACACCCAGCTGTAATATTTAACGCCTACCCCAGTGCTTAAGAAGCTGAGGCAGGAAGATCATGAATTTGGGACCCAGTTTCGGCTATAGAGTGAGTTCCAGTCCGCAGGGCTATATACGAAGACCAACCTTTTTGCAAGGGGAGGAATTCCTGTTACTCCTGTACTTGATTTAATGTGTTTATGTGGGAGGAAGACTGAATTATTATATGTATATTAAGACATACATATTTAAGGTATATATACTTAAGATATGTAAATATATAAAAATAAATATATATTTTAACTAAATAGGATTTGGGAAATGAGAAAATGCAGGAAAAAATTTCCTTTCGGATAGACTTTTTTTGTTTGTTTGATACACACACGCACATATATGTATATACATATATACATACACATATAGATATATAGTAATGATTCTGAATGTCTTAGGACATACAGTAACGTCCTTCAGTTCCATGGGGCAGGAGTTAGTTAGCAAAGAGCGGAGGCTGGGCTCACGCTTTGCTCACATCTCTCTCTGCATGGTGGGTATTATTTTTCATGATCCTTTTCTGGGTGCTACAGGGGCTCATTCCAAGAGTAAGTCTTTCTGTGTGTTTGGATGCAGTTGTGTGCTTGATATGCAATATTCCCAATGCAGAAGTATGTTTAGCGGATTCTACAAGTGGCTTCTATTTGACAAAATATTTGGGAGAATAAAAAACAAAAAACAAGCCGGGCAGTGGTGGTGCACGCCTTTAATTACAGCACTTGGGAGGCAGAGGCAGGCAGATCTCTGAGTTCGAGGCCAGCCTGGTCTACAAAGTGAGTTCCAGGACAGCCAGGGCTACACAGAGAAACCCTGTCTCAAAAAAAAAAACCCAAAAAACAAACAAAAAGAAATACAGTAACAATACAATAAAATTTAAGATGGGGTCTCTCGGGCTGTTCTGGAACTTGCCATATAGACCAGGCTAGCCTCCAGCTCACAGAAATCCACCTGTCTCTGCCTCCTGAGTCCTGGGGTAAAGAGCTCTGCTTTTTGTTTTTGTTTGTTTGGTTTGGTTTGGTTTTTTTGTTTTTGGTTTTTTTTTGTTTTTTTTTTTTTTTTGAGGTGGGGAGTTGAGGCAGGTTTCTTTATGTAGCCCTGGCTGTCCAGGAACTCACTCTGTAGACCAGGCTGGCCTCAAACTCAGAAATCCACCTGCCTCTGCCTCCTGAGTGCTGGGATTAAAGGCGTGTGCTTTATGTTTTAAGGAGTCTTAAACCTATCCTACCTGATAAAAAGCTTCCTCCTCCAGACAAGGTCTTGCCTTGTAGCCGGGGCTAGCTCGCAACACAAATTACTCCTGCCTTAGCCTCCCAAGTGCTAGGATCATATGTAGGCCCAGCCTGGTTGTGTTGTATCAGCGTCTCCTCCAGAATAGAGTTGACTTCCTTTTCCTTCTCATGAACCACAGTGGGTTTTTTCCTTTCCATATTCCCTAGAGAATTGTAGCCTCTTCTAGTAGAGCTTATTTGAAAAACTATCTGACCATAAATAAAATATGTCTCTGCAGTCCAGACTAGCCTCAACTCACTGTGCCACTCAGCCTGGCCTCTAATTCCTGAGGGGTTTTGTGCCCCCACTGTCTAAGTGCTAGGGTTACAAGCATGAGACACCACACCCAGCATCATTATCTTTTTTTCTCAAGAATTGAAGTGTGGACCTAAGGATGTAGGTTGGAGATGGAGTGCTTGCCCTGGGCTTACTCTCCAGCACAGGGAAGCAGGTACGACCTCTCAATAGTGTGTGTGTGTATGGAGGGGTGTCTGTGTAGTGCACAGTGAACATGCGATCAGCAGATGTTTACTGAATGGTTGGAAAGGGTCTATTCATCTACACAGATACTCTGAGGGATTGTCAGGAATATAGATAGTTCAGAATGAATAGACACTTGCATTGAATCAAAGAGATGAGAGGATTCTCTGCTACATCTCACTGTGTTATGTGTGTGTGCTTAGTACTTTTCTATAGCCTCTATCTTTCTTATGCACACTTAGGATAGCTCTATCACAAAGGAGGCAATTCCTCCAGATTTGCTCTTCTTCAATATTATATTGCTAATTGAAACCTGGAAGAATGCTCTAAGCTCAATCTGTTGTATCTTATTTTTGTTTGTTTTGTTTCTGAGACAGATAGAATCTCTCTCTTACTCAAACCCCCCTCCCTCTTCCTGCTGTTCAGATTACAGGCATGAGAAACTACTCTGAATTTTTAAGCTCAATTCTAATATAAAATTGTTTGAAGCTTGATATCTACTTCCTTGAGTACTTGTTAAATACCGACACACCAAGTCTGTGTAGGCTAATTTACTTGGGGTGTGTCATTACGATAGAAGCTTCAGGTGACAGAAGACAGTTACTCTGTGAATCATTCGGGACATAGGTGAGCACTTTCACTCATCTCAGTCTCACTCGTCACTTCAAGCAGCTTCACTAGGATGTCAAATGCTACCTTCTAGGTAGCATGTCCTGTCACTGGGAACTGCGAAGGCTCACTGCTTGCCTGTTGTGTGTTACTTATTCTCTGAGGCGTGGGTCTTGTCTTGCTATGTAGCATTGACTTGCTTAGAACCTGATATGTAGAATGAACAGGCTGGCCTCAAACTCAGAACTCCTCCTATGCTGTCAGAGTGCTGGGATTAAAGGAGTGTACCACCACAATTTGTTGGCATTATGTTTTTAGCCTGTCTTTATCTCTGCCCTACCACAGAGTTTCTCTGTATAGCCCTGGCTGTCCTGGAACTCACTCTGTAGACCAGGCTGGCCTTGAACTCACCCTGTCTCTACAACTCCCCAGTGCTGGAATTAATGATGTGCACCACTGTGCCCAGCTTTTTCCTGTCTTTCTTCTTCCTCTTACAAAGTCTTAAAGTCTTGGTATCTCTACTACATAGCACACACACACACACACACACACACACCACCCCCGTTTTCCCCACGTCTAAGTGCAACTTGCTTCCCCTCCCCCCCCCCCAACTCCCCTGTGTAGCCCTGGCTTTCCTGGAACTTGATCTGTAGACCAGGCTGGCCTAAGAGATCTGCCTCCTGAGTGCTAGGATCAAAGGCGTGCACCACCACCATGCCCAGCTCTGAGTGTAGTTTTCGTTTTGTTTTGTTTAAATAAGTACCCTGGCTGCCTTTCTCCGTGTCATATCATGTTAGCCCAGAATTAACAAATCCCCCGGAGGACAGAGCCTCTGAGAAGAATAGCGGTAGACACTAACTAGGTTATAAGGAGCACAGTCCATTCCACTGCTTCCCTGCATTTGTTCTGCTGAACGTTATTGAATTGCAAATCACAGAATTAAATGATATTTGCACATCAGCAGAGCGAGGCTGGGAAAAATGGTCACATGGTCCCATCTTATCAAAAATTGACTTCTCAGTCAGTTCCAGAGAGTCAGACACTCTCTGAGCCCCTACTCACTCTGCAAAAACTTTTCTCCACAGCTTTTTCTGCACAGTAGATGTTGGTATTCTATAGACAACTCTTGTATTGTTGTCTTACGGGTTTCACTGCTATGAAGAGAAGCCATGACCCAGGCAACTCTTTTTTTTTTTTCTTCAGGCAACTCTTATAAGGACGACATTTAATTGGGGGCTGGCTTACAGGTTCAGAGGTTCAGTCCATTATTATCAATGCATGGCAGTGTCCAGGCAGACATGGTACTGGAGGAGGTGAGAGTTCTACATGTCATCCAGAGGAAGCCAGGAGCAGACTATCCTCAGGCAGCTAGGAACAGGTCTCAAAGCCTACCACCTAATAGTGTCACTCCCTGGGCCAAGCATATTCAAACCACCACATTCCACCTTGGTCCTAATGAGCTTGTTCAAATACATGAATCTTTGGGGGCCATACCTAGGCATAGCCTAATGCAAGATACGTTTAGTCCAACTTCAAAAATCCCATGGTCTATAAGTCTTAACAATGTTAAAAGTCTCTTCTAAGATTCATGCAATCTCTAAACTGTAATCCCTTAAATCAAAATCAAGCGCTGGGCGCTGGTGGCGCACGCCTTTAATCCCAGCACTTGGGAGGCAGAGGCAGGAGGATTTCTGAGTTCGAGGCCAGCCTGGTCTACAAAGTGAGTTCCAGGACAGCCAGGGCTACACAGAGAAACCCTGTCTCAAAAAACCAAAAAAAAATCAAGTCGGGCATTGTTGGTGCACGCCTTTAATCCCAGCACTTGAGGGGCAGAGGCAGGTAGATCTCTGAGTTAAAGGCCAACCTGGTCTACAGAGTGAGTTCCAGGGGTCAGGGCTATACAGAGAAACCCTGCCTTGAAAAACCAAAAAAAAAAAAAAAAAAAAAAAAAAAAAAAAATCAATCAATCAAAAAGCAGATCTCATACCTCCAACATCTCAGGATATAAATTACCATTCCAAAATGTCATGGTGAGGAAATACTAGACCAAAGCAAAACCAAAAAAGTCTCCTTTGGGTCTGGAGAGATGGCTCAGCGGTTAAGAGCACTGACTGCTCTTACGAAGGTCCTGAGTTCAAATCCCTGCAACCACATGGTGGCTCACAACCATCTGTAATGAGATCTGACTGACGCCCTCTTCTGGTGTATCTGAAGACAGCTACAGTGTACTTATAATAAATAAATAAATCTTTAAAAAAAAGTCTCCTTTGAAACCTCTAGAGCCAGGCTTCCACAGTTCAAATCACTCTCAGCAACAAAGCCTTCCATATTCCTACTAGGATGGCCCGTTAAGCCCCACTTAAAGGATTCCACTGCTTTCCAATATCCCCAAATCCACATTCTTCCAAACAAAAGCATGGTCAGGGCTATCACAGCAATACCATAGTCCCTGGTACCAACTTCTGTCTCAGTTAGGGTTTCCATTGCTATGAAGAGAAGCCATCTCCAAGGCAACTCATATAAGGACAACATTTAATTAGGGCTAGTGTACAGGTCCAGAGGTTCAGTCCTCTTTCATCAATGCGGGAAGCATGGAAGGAGTGAGAGTTCTACATCATCATCCAGAGGAAGTCAGGAGCATACTGTCCTCAAAGCCCACCTCTGCAGTGACACACTTCCTCCAATAAGGCCTCACCTCCTAATAGTGCCACTCCCTGGGCCAAGCATATTCAAACCCCCACAATTGTCAAGACTGGGATCAGGTTCCTGATGTATTCCTAGAGACTGTGTATCTGCCACTGAAAAGAAACTTGTTACTTATTTTTTGCTGGCACCATCTCCTGATTCAAAAATAATAGTAGAGTCTTATAAATGGGTAAAGAAGAGGTTAACGAAAGAACAGAAATATACCTTCCTCACAGAGGGGGAAGGGGAGATCTGCCTATTTTGAATTCTTCTCCAGAGTAATTTTCAGGCAAATGAAATCTTACTTCTAAAGAATATACTACACAGTTTTGACCATTTGTACTTTATCATTAGGGAAATTAACTGAGATGATACTGCAAAAGGAGTTACCATAACTATTTCTAAAATCAAATGATGACCCCAGTTTCCTTGGTAGAATAATTAAAATTATATTGTCAAGTATAGCAATCACTGCTTACTCCACGTCTCTTAGGATTTCAAATGTGAAGACTCAGAGTTGAAATATAAAGTAAATACACAGTGCACCTTAGCTTCTAAAAACGTCAATTTTTACTCTTATTGAGGCAGGGTCTCTTGTAACCCAGGCTGGCCTCAGATGACTAGCCTGTATGGTTTATAAAGCCGAGGGCTCCCTTGGTGAGCACTTGAACAGCTGAGGTTCAGTCCTAGTCTACACTTTCTGCATCATTCATATACTGCCGTGTCAGCTCCTTATTCAATTCTGTCTTGTTTTGTTTGAGACAGGATCTCTATAGCCTAGGCTGACCTCAAACCCCCTTATGTAGCTGAAGATGGCTGGCTTTGGGCTCCTAATCCTGCTTTCACTCCCAGAGTGCTAGGACTGCAGGTGTGTACTACCACCAGGTTTAGCATTTTAAATTGTCTAATAAAATCAATAAAGTAAAAATCAGCCTGACAGTGGTGGTGCACCCCTTTATCCTAGCAGTTGGGAGGCAGAGGAAGCAGATCATTGAGTTCAACGCCAGCCTGATCTATAGATCTGAGTTCCAAGACAACCAGGGTTACACAGCAAAACCCTGTTGGAGGAAAAATAAATGAATAATGTAAAAAATAATTTTGCTTGGGTTTGTCTGTTTTGGTGGTAATAGTGGTTGCAGTTGTAGGTAGTTTGAGACAAGGTCTTACTTTGACCTCAAACTCATAATTTTACTGCCTCTGTCTCCTGAATGCTGGCAGTGCAGTCTTGAGCTTCTGTATATACTACACATAACTCTATTTTGATTTCTTTTTTTTTTTTTTTTTTTTTGGTTTTTCGAGACAGGGTTTCTCAGCCCTGGCTGTCCTGGAATTCACTTTGTAGATCAGGCTGGCCTCGAACTCAGAAATCCACCTGCCTCTGCCTCCCAAGTGCTGGGATTAAAGGCATGCACCACCACCACCCAGCTTTCTATTTTGATCTCTTAAAAAATGTGGCTTGCAGGGACTAGAGAAATGGCTCAGTGGACCCATGTTGGGCTCCTAGCACCCATACTAGGTGGCTCACAATCACTTGTAACTCCAGCACCAGGAGACCTACTAGGAGGATTTCTGAGTTCGAGGCCAGCCTGGTCTACAGAGTGAGTTCCAGGACAGCCAGGGCTACACAGAGAAACCCTGTCTCAAAAAAAAAAAAGGAGACCTACTACCCTGGCCTCCGTGAGCATCTCTACTCAAGTGTTTATATACATAATTAAAAATAAGTAGCAATAAATAAAGTTTGGCTATTAAAAATGTTGCTTCTGTGGTCCATAAGTTTGTTGTCAGTACCTTTGTCCATTGTGTAAGCTCCTGTGCAGATGCATGCATGCTAAAGCACATGTGGAGGTCAGAGAACAACTTCGTTCATTTTGAAACATTCTCTCTATAGCTCTATAGCCCTGGTTGTCCTGAAACTTCCTATGCTGACTATGTCGGTCTTGAACTCACAGATATCATCTTGCCCTTGCTTCCTGAGTGGGGGTATTAAAGGCAGGCATCACTACATGCAGCTTAGAGAACATTTTTGGTTTGGTTTGGCTTGGGTTTTTTGAGATAGAGTTTCTCAGGCTGGCCTTGAACTCAGAGATCCACCTGCCTCTGCTTGTAATCTCATCATTAAGGATGGAGGCAGGGGGAACAGAAGAGCCCAAGTAGTAAGGAAATTTTATTCAATGCCGTGTAGTTGAACAGATCAAAAACTGACAAGATCAAAACCTCTGTTTGTTTCTTTGTTTTGTTTTGTTTCACTCTGGGTCTCTGTATAATCCCAGCTGACCTAGAACTTGCTCAGTAGCCCTGCCTGGCCTTGAACTCTCTTGGGATCTGCCTCCTAAATGCTGGGATTAAAGGTGTACATCACCCAGCAACACAATCAGTATCTTAACAGTGAGCAGGCTAAGTGATTTTAATATGTGGATTAATTAGTCTCTGAATGATTTAAGTAACCAAATATTCTATTTTCAGTAATGTTTGATTGACAGTAACTAATAGGTAACCATTGCTCTGTATTTTTTACTTTCTGTCTAAATCTGCTCAGTAGTTAATGATCTGAAAACAAGCAAGTTTGTCAGGTAGTCATATACATGTAGAAAGCTGCACAGCCGAAGAGGGTGAGGGAATAATCACATTCTGCGGTTGTCTCTTGTAAACCCAGGATTTCCAATTGAGTGTGGTGACACAAGCCTGTAATCCCAGCACTCATAAGGCAAGATCACAAGTTTGAGGCTAGCCGAAGCTATAGAGAGTCTGCTCCAAAAATAAACAAACACCAGAGGTAGGGGTGGAGGAATTAAAAAAGGATATTTCTTGTAGAATTTAGTTTGTGGGTGGCATCTGTCTTAGGCACAGAGTGTCCCCCATTAAATCAGATGGTTGTGGCTGTTGCAGTCTTTAGGAAAATCTCTGATCATAGATTAAAATTGGTTAACTTGGGGCTGGAGAGCTGCTCATCAGTTAAGGGCACTTGTTGTTCTTGGGGATGTTCAGTTCCCAGCAGTCACGTGGTGCCTCAGAGCCGTCCGTCCCTGACTGCATTTCCAGGGACACTTGTCACTTCCTCAAGCACTAGGCCTATACATGCAGGCAAAGCACACATACACATAGAATAAAATTTTGGTTGATTTCATTTCTGATTCCTCAGTAGTCAGTGACCTCCTACACTTGATAATGCACAACGTTGACCCAGGAAGTGCTTTGTCTTTTTTTTTTTTTTTTTTTTTTGGTTTTTCGAGACAGGGTTTCTCTGTGTAGCCCTGGCTGTCCTGGAACTCACTCTGTAGACCAAGCTGGCCTCGAACTCAGAAATCCTCCTGCCTCTGCCTCCCAAGTGCTGGGATTAAAGGCGTGCGCCACCACCGCCCAGCTGCTTTGTCTTTAAAGGTGAAACTTAACTGTCTATCAAGGACTTTTTTGTTTGTTTGTTTGTTTTTGGTTTTTTGTTGAAGGAGTTTATTTATTCATCCATTCATCTGAGACAGGGTCTCCTTGCATAGACCAAGCTGGCCCAGGACTTGCTGTTGTAGTCCATGCTGGCTTCCACTTTACTTCAAGGATTAGGGGAGTATGCCATTATTCTTTGGTGTGCCTTGTGTGGTTGTCAGTGTCTGGTGTTGCACTCACATGCTTTCTGCCACTAAGTTATGCTCCCCCGCCCCACCCCTTTTTTTTTTACTTTTTATTTTGAGACAGGTTGGCTTTGATCTCATTCTGTAGTTTAGGTGGGTCTTGAACTTGTGATCATCCTCCCTTAGTCTCTGTAGTGGTTTAAATAAAAATGCCCTCCCGTAGGCCTGTAGGGAGTGGCACTATTAGTAGGTGTGGCCTTGTTGAGTAGATGTAGGGAGATAGATTTTGAGGTCTCAGAAGCTCAAGCCAGGCCTAGTGGCTCAGTCTTCCTTCCTGCTGCCTGTTGATCCAGATGTAGAAGGCTCAGTTCCTTCTCCAGCATTGTGCCTATGGACATGCTACCGAGCCTCCTGCCATGACAATAATAGACTGAGCCTCTGAACTGTAAGCCAGCCCCAGTGAAATGTTGTCCTTTATAAGACTTGCCTTGGTCATGGTGTCTCTTCACAGCAACAAAACCCCAGCTAAGGCCGTTCGCGAGTAGATAAGATTACAACTCTGTGCTGTCATGCCTTGTTCATTCTTCAGCCACTATTTATCAGAGAGGTTAATTATGATATATATTCCAAGGACAAAAATATAAATAATCTGACTTTAGAGTATTTGCCTAGCATCCAAAAAAGGCATAGGTTTAATCAAAAACAAAAACAAACAAAAAATCACCACTACCCCACCACCACTAAAATCATGGCTTTAGTCTTTAGTGGGACAACCATAAAGTCAACAATTAAAGCGTAGTCAATGTGGGTAAGCCCAGCATACCTATAATCACAGCACTAGGGAGGTGGAGGCAGGAGGATCCAACATTCAAGGCTTTCTGTTACATAGATGGTTGGTGGACTGCCTGAGGCCTGTGGTGTTGTAGGGTTGTTAAACCTGGAAAAGTACGATTCAGTTCTGAAATACAGGTGCAGAGTCTAGGGAAGTTGTTTCTAGAATGTGAAGGATGATAAGACTTCTTTGAGAAAGAACTTTTGTTGTCTATCTCCATCATCTGTACTTCACCTTGAAGCACATGCACTGAAATGCATGCTCATGAGAGGTAAGTGGGGCTTCAGGTGACTCAGTAAGAGTGCCACCTCCTCCAAAGGACTAAGGTCTACATCCCAGCACCTGGCTGGGCAGGAGGCACACCTTTTTTTTTAGATTTCTCTTACTTTTGGCTGGGCAGTGGTGGCACACGCCTCTAATCCCAGCACTCAGGAGGCAGAGGTCGGCAGAACCATGTCTTGAAAAAACAAAAAAAAAAAACAAAAAAAAGGAAAGAAAGAAGCTGGGGGGGCAGCAATTTGAGAGGGAGGGAGGGAGGGTTGTGTGCTGGTGAGCTGGCCCAGCCCGGTGTACCCCTCATCCTTCTACCCTCCGGAGCCATTGCCCCCCCTTGTGTTTGTTCTGCTCCTTGTTATCTTGTGACCCACTGAATTTAATTAGGGCTGCTCTGTGTGCATGGACAGCGTATGTTAGCTACACACTAGAGAAAGGCGCTCCCCTCCTTTAGCCATCATTAACTGCCCATGGCTTCTCGTTGCACACTCCCTTCTTGTTCTGAGGTAGGGATTCAATGGGCAGTTCTGGCTGGCCTTGCTCTGTAGACCTGTACGGCCTTGAGCTCACAGATCTACCTGCCTCCTCTTGAGTGCTGGAATTATCTTTTTTTGCATAACCATATTTACCCTTGCAGATTTAACTCACTTCCTTTCACTCACGTTCATAGACATCCTTCTCCCCCTGCCGCATAGACTATGCCCAAGCCCCCTTTCCAAGTGTAACCGCCTTCTTTTTTTTTTTTTTTTCTGATTTCAAATGATTTATTCATATTATTTTATTTGGTTAAGGCTTTGTCTACAGAAATGTTTGTGGCCATGGAGACAAGAGGAGGGCCTTAAATTCTCTGGATCACCAGTTATAGGTGGTTGAAAACTCCCCTGTGTGTGCTGGGAACTTAACCTGAGTTCTCTGAAAGAGTAGTGACTGCTTCTGCAGCTGATTTCCCACAAACTGAGTCTTTATAAAAAAGTCTTTATTGTCTTTTCCTTCTCTGATAAGTTAACATTCATTTGTGATATCTCCTTTGCTCTGAACCCCTGTCATCTCTTCTGCTCAGTCCAATGCAGACCACTTTCTCTGAAGAAACTCAGTTTGTCTGTGCTTAGGGCCAGCACTTAAATTGAATCGCAGCTTCCAAGTCATTAATCAAAAATCAAACTAGAACATTGACAGAGTAGATGTCAGGTAGACTGTCCCAGACTCCAGTCCTGCCCATCCCCCACCCACCATTTTAACATATTACAGCTGTTTTGCATACTGAGCCATCATGCTGCTTTTCCCCAGATTCACTGTAAATGTTCCATCAATACTGTACTCTAACCAGAAGTCACTGGTAACAACACTGATTGTTTTGGTTGGAAGACAAGTGTTGGTCACAGCTGTCCAGCTCCTAAACTCATTTTAGGTGTTTGAGTGAGGGCTCCAAGAAACACCTTGTGCAGAAGCCAGAAAGTGGAATGTTTCAGCCACCAAGTAGGGATGTGACTCTACCATTGACTTCCACCCCGAGGTCTCAGAGACTTCAGAAGCATGAAGAGCAATGAATTCCAGGGCCTGAGCCTTCAGCTGTTTTCTGCTGTGGAGGTCAGACAGAATGAGAGTGTTTGCAGCATTCTCCACAGAGAGGTTCCTGAAGAAGGCATCCTCACACATAACCATCAAGTTCTCCAGGCCATACTTGTCAGCTGCTGCCAGTACACCAGCAGCCATGGAGTTGCTGTGGAGTTGTGGTGCCTTCCCTGTGTAAATGAATTCCATCATCTCCTTGAAGACTTGAGGATCCAGGTCATAGATCTCAACTTGGTTTGTTAGACTCTCTGGCATTTCATGTTCAAACATGGCTCTAAGAACTGGAGAGCGAGCTGCTAGGATGGCCTTGTGAGCCCTGAATTCATGGCCAGCTACCAATAGGCAGCAGTCTGTGAAGAGGGAATTCTTCCACAGCTCTCCTAGATCATCTGTCAGCACATGCCGTGGATCCTTGATTGCAGGTGTCATGTGATGTCCAGACATGCTAAAGATGGCTCCTACCATGCGCACCTTGCAGCACAGGGTAAGCTGGTCTTCAGGGAGAAACAAACTCAGATTGGAAAGGAGGAGATCTCGAAGGATGAACTTTTTGAATCCACTTCGTTGGTTTTGCCCAAAGTTTACAACATTGGTGTTCTTCCTAATTATATTTCTCTTTCCTTTGGAATTTATGATCCAGAACTCGAACTTTGCCCAAACTGGGCTCTTTGGACAGCTGAGCAATACCAGGTAAACTGACAGGAAATCTTGGCTTTCTTCGTCAAACCCATTTGGGTATAATGTCAAACACCATGCCACTTCATCACTGGCCTCTAATGAGAACACTGGACTTGTAATCTTTTCCCTAATTCCATCCATGAAAAATGAAAAGTTGTTAATGGTCCACTTGTAGCCGAATTTCTGAACCCTGATATGTGTGTAGCCCGAGATCTTTTCTTCCATGTCCCCTGACATTTCTGCTGGAGGTAATTTGAAGATCAAAGTTGATCTGTCTCTTCAGCGCAGTCTGCGGGAACAGAGGTCGCGGAAGGAAAGCTGGTAGGCTCCCGCCCAGTGCGGGGTCCCTCTGCCAGGCAGAAGTCCCACAGCAGAGCTGGCACTCTGGTTACTGCAGATCAGCCCCGCACTTGGGAGCCGCATACACACAAGCCGCCCGAGACCCAAGCGATATTATGCCTGTCTGTCTCAGAACCTGGCTGTCCCAACTTCCCAGTCACTGGAGCAAAGATGGCGGAAGGCACTCTCTGTAACCGCCTTCTGAGCAGTTGCATTTACTTGACATTCAGCACACATCAGCTGATCTATCACTCACAAATGCTTATCTTATTGTCTACTTGGTTGAGATAGCATAATTAACCTAGTGATCCCAAAGTTTTCCAGCCCCATAGACCATCTCAGTGTAACTAGCCTATTTGTATTGCTTGCCGCAAAACATCAATTAAGAAGCTCAGAAGTGTTACTGTTGAGAGACAAAGTAGTAGGTGGTTATACTGACTAACTTGCTCAGGTGTTAATAGAGAAAAGGCAGAATGCAGTTACCCCACAATGCAGGTACATGTTACCCTCAGGCTGATCCACTAGACTTACATCTTGAAGTAGTCTGAGAAGAAAAGCTTTCGGCCAGGCATGGTGGCTTGCTGCCCCATGTCCACTTCTCCCTCGTAGTAGCCAGACCCATTGCACACCAAGCTGAACTGGAGGGAGGAAAGCTTAGCTGGTCTTGGGTGGGTGCAGTACAGAATCTCAGTCGGCTCTGAGTTATGCAGGCAATAAACACATCCGGAATAGCTTTGGAGAACTGGCTTGTTTATTGGGGTGGGCAGAGAAGGGTATTTATGCCCCTGGGAGGTAGCCAGGGTCTCTGGGTCAAGGTTCGTGTGGCTGTATACCACTGGTCAGGGCAGGGGTGTTGGAAGATGCTTCATCTATATATACTCAGGGGCTGGAGAGTGGAGGGTCGGGGAGAACAACACTGGATGACCTTATAAGATCAGAGGAGGAGTGAAGCCTGATAACTGTCGGGGTAATAAATTCTTACCTAGGGTTGATGATGGGGAGCCAGTTTTACGGTGCCAGGTTGGGAGCGAGAAAGTAGACAACTCCTGCTGTCCTCACGGTTAAGGTATCCGGGGTTGAAACTTCCTCCACACTTCTTCCATAATGCTGGGCCATTACGGTCCCACAGTGGCTCACAGTTATAATCCTAGTACTCAAGAGACCGACAAGAAGATTGCTGTGAATTCTATGCCAGCAAGGGCTACACAGCAAGATCCTGACTCTACCACCTCACCAACCCCACCCCCACCCCCAAGTACTTTTCAGGCTAAGGAGATAGCTCTGCAGGTAAAGTTCTTGCTGTACAGCCTGAGAACCTGAGTTCAGATCCTCAGAATCTAAATGAAAGCCAGACCCAGCTTTCCCTGCTTGTCACATGGTAGAGGAGATGGGAGGTGAAGACCAGACTACAGCTTCCCAGGAAGCTAGTAGGCCATCTAGCCTGGCTTATACATTAGTGAACAAAAGAAACTCTGTCTTAGGTGAACTATCCCCTGAGAGCATCTCTGATAGCCACACAAAAGTAGCTTTCATAGACAACTCACTGACTGCTCTAACAAGTTATTTCAACACTTGGGAGCAAATTGATCTAATCCAGTCTAAGCTGTATATATATATATATATAGCAAGACCCTGTCTCAGCAACAGTAAAAAAATCATTAAGGATCTCAAATGAGATTTTGTTTATGTGAATAAGGTCTATTAATGTATTCTATACTGCTATAGAAATTAAAATTTTTTTTTTTTTTTTTTTTTTTTTTTTTTTTTTTTGGTTTTTCGAGACAGGGTTTCTCTGTGTAGCTCTGGCTGTCCTGGAACTCACTGTGTAGACCAGGCTGGCCTCGAACTCAGAAATCCTCCTGCCTCTGCCTCCCAAGTGCTGGGATTAAAGGCGTGCACCACCACCGCCCGGCTCAGAAATTAAAATTTTTAAATGTAACATACATTTAATATTTAAAATAATAATGAGCCTGCTACATGATAATTTAACATCTTGTAAAGATAATTTTTCAAGCTAAAAAGAAAGAAGAGTAATTTGATAGCTTTGTATATCTGCTTGCTGTCTGGGAGTTCTGTTCTCATATCAGCTCTGCATTCATCGATCACAGGATATGCCATGTAGTTTCATTATATACTTATGGGAGAAAAGATTGTTACAAAGTCATGGAATTATTAAGAAGACAGTTTTGGCTTTACAGACCTTGTGAAGGGTACAAATTCTGGGTCAGTAAGATGGCTTATTGGATAAAGTCACTTGCCTCCAAGTCCGACTGTCTGTCCCAGTTTGATCTCTGGGACTCACATGGTCAAAGGAGAAAACTTCCACACACTAATAAAATAAAGCCACTTTTTAAAAAGTTCTTGTTTTGACCAGGCTGTGGTCATGGATGCCTTTAATCCCAGCACTCAGGAGGCAGAGGCAGGCGGATCTCTGTGAGTTCGGGGCCAGCCTGGTCTACAGAGTGAGTTTGGGGGACAGCCAGGGCTATACAGAGAAACCATGTCTGGAAAAACAAAACAAACAAAAAGTATATATAAGTGTACTGTGTGTGTGAGGGTGCCCCTGAGACCAGAAGGGTATGTCAGATCTCCTGGAGCTGGGGTCCCAGGTCTCTGCAAGCCACTCAATATGGTGCTAGGAAATGAACTTGGATCCTCTGGAAGAGCACATGGCAAGCATTCTTGTCTTTGATACAGAATCTCACTGACTTGAGAACTGACCAGTAGACCAGGCTAGCTGGCTTGACCGCCCTAGAGATCTGACGGTCTCTGTCTCCCCAGTGCTGGGATTACAGGTCTGCATCACCACGCCTGTGGTTGTTTTTGTTTTTCTTTAATGTAACAAACACTTTACTGAATGCACTATATCCCCAGCCACAAGTTTCTCTCCTTCCCCCCGCCCCCTTCCCTCTTTCTCAAAAAACAGGGTCTCACTATGTAGTCCTAGTTGGCCGGCTGGCTTTGGAACTTGTTACGTAAGACTAGGCTGGCCTCATGGTTTTTCACTGAACTCTGAACTAATGAGGATAAGAAATGAACTGTGTTAGCTCTAGGATAGTGAGTGAGTCCACTCCAAGGTCAGATAACAACAATGATAAGTATCTTGGCTTTACCTGTGGATAAAGCACAGACTTATTGCTTGACCCTGCTGAGTGTGTGAGTGAAAATCCAGACTGAGACAATGTGTTTGTAGTGAACATGACAGTAGCTATGCCTGGAGCACAGGGTCTTCATGAGTTTACAGCATGTGCTACCACTCACAGCAGGGTCTCATATAAGCCCAGACTGCTCTCAGTCTTACTGTATAGCTAGGGGTGAACCTTGAACCCCTGATTCTTCTGTCTTCCCTCCCGTGTGCTGGGATTACAGGCAGTATTGAGGATCAAGCCTAGGGTTTTATACTTAATAGGCACACTCTTTTACCAATAGAAGTATATCTATCCTGAGTTCATTAGAGGCTACTATTAATGTTTACTATCAAGTACCAGACTAGCTATCCATCTTGTCATTTCATCTTTAAAATAATCTTGTGAAGTGACTTGGAGGGAAAGGTCACTTGCTGCCCAGTTCATCATCCTCTATTCAATCCCTAGGACCTACATGATGATCGATGAACCCTAACTCCCACAAGTTGTCATCTGACCCTCCCTCACACACACATGTGCCAGAGCACAGAAGTCTATCTTCCCAACACACACACACACACACACACACACACACACACACACACACGTACACTGTACACTAAATAAATGTTAAAAAAACTTTTTTAAACATTTTGAGCTGGTTTGAGGGGTAAAGGACTTTAATACCAGCACTCAGAGACAAAAGCAGATAGATCTTTATTGTTTTGAAGCCATTCTGGTGTACATAATTTCAGGGTGGCCAGGACACATAGGGAGTCCCTGCATCAAAAACAACAACCATAAAACCTTTGTTCAAATAGAGAGATGGCTGAGCACTTACTGTTGCTATTTCAGAGGCGCCATCTGGGTTCTTAGTATCTATGCTGGACAACTCACGACCTCTTGTAACTCCAGTTCCAGGGGAATCTGATACATCTGGCTTCTGTGGGCACATAATTAAAAATAACAAATACTTTAAAATAAATAAATAATAAAATAGCCATTGATTGATATTCCCTGGTTCTGTAGGCATTTGACTTCCTTAGGGTCTCTGTTGAAATATCTGTCTAACTCCAGGTCTGAACTTTATTCACCTTCAAGTGCCTCTGGGTTGAGGAAGGGACTTGGGTAAGAGGCTAATATTAGGAACCACAAAGGCTGTTTTCTGCTTTTGGATCTTCATACACTATGTGGTTAAGAGGATATAATAGGGCACCTTTTGGTCTCTGAAATGGTGTGGCTTCAAAAACAACCAAATGACTGCCTTGATTACCCTTTTGAATGCTTTTCAACCCCAGATCCAAGCTGAGATCCAGTAGAACAAGAACAGGTTTCTCGTTACCTGATAATGAATATCATTGTTAGAGTTTCTGTTGCTGTGATAAAACACTAGAACCAATAGCAACTTGGGCAGGAAAGGATTTATTTCAGCTTGTGCTTATACTTCACAGCCCAGCACTGAGGGAAGTCAGGGCAGGGACTCAGGAAGCCAGAGGTGGGAAGGGATACAGAGGTCATAGAGGGGTGCTGCTCTTTGGTTCACAGAGCATTATTAAATAAAGATATTGTCTAGTATTTGTTTTTATAAGGACTTTGAATATAAGTTGGAGGTTAAAATATTAGCAAATAGTAATATAGCAGCACTAGCTTGGAAATGAGCATTTACCACCTATGTAGAGAAAGCAGGCTATAGGTGTAGCTGAGTCTGTACTTGTCTCAAGTTTTCATAGAAGATATAACTGCCTCTTTATAGAAGAAAATAATGAAGTTGTTACGTAGTCTTAGTCCTCAGAGATAATAAATGCTGAACTGGGGATTCAGTTCTGAGCCAGGGAAAGAGCTCGGTAGGTGAAGGTCTTGTCTTGGGGGCCTTTGTTGACTCCCCAGAGTCCACATGAAGTGAATAGGGCAAGTCCTTCTGCAATCCCACTTGTTCCTGCCGGTGGGAGGAGCTCACAGGCCAGCTGTGTGCACACAGAACAGCAAACAGCAGAGGGTCTGTCTGCAATCAGGTTGTCTCTAACCTCCAAGTGTGCCCTGGCGCACACACATGCATATGCACACGCATCACACGTAGACCAAAAGGAAAAGGAGAAACAGTGCAGTTTCCATTCTGTCTCTTCAACACACATGTACTCATACATGCATGCAGGCAAAACAGGCAGACACATAAAATTACATAAGTAAGTCTAAAAAGAAAGAGAACATCTGACCCCAGATGTTACATGAAAAACATCTGGGGATGATTCAATCCTCAGCAATAAAGCAAAATGACCTGGGGGCTAAAGAGCTGGCTCTGTAAGAGAACTAGCTGCCCTTCCAGAAGACACTGTGACCACTGGCCCGGGGGTTTAATCCATCTTCTGGCCTTTTTAAGCACTGCATGCACATGATACACTAACATGCAGGCAACACACACACACATACACACTCTTTAAAGAAAATATCAAAAAAGCCCCACCCTTACTCCCCAGGAACTAAATTGAGATGGGAGTCTCTCTTTGTACTAGGGGGTGGCCTCAAATGTTCCATTATCTGCCTCAGCCCCCAAGCATGGTACGATATATATGTGCTACCACACCTGGCTTGGTCTTCTGATGTGAGGAAAATGATTTTTTTTTCTTTTCTTTTTTTTTTTTGGTTTTTCAAGGCAGGGTTTCTCCGTGTAGCCCTGGCTATCCTGGAACTCACTCTGTAGACCAGGCTAGCCTCGAACTCAGAAATCTGCCTGCCTCTGCCTCCCAAGCGCTGGGATTAAAGGCGTGCGCCACCACCGCCCAGCATGATATTATTATTAACACTTCACTTGTGAAAGTATTTCACATGCATGCGTTTTCTTTGTTTATCATTGTTATTTGTGTCTGGAAAACACTTTCTTATTGTGTAGCTATGGCTGGCCTGGAACTTAAAGGCACCCTCTGTCTGTGCTGAAATTAAAGGAATGTCCCACCACACCAGGCCCAATCCATCATTGTTTTGTTTTGTTTTGTTTTTGCTATTTTGAGACAGGGTGTCTTTTTGTAGCCATAGCTGTCCAGGAAATCATTGTAGACCAGGCTGGCCTCAAACTCACAGATTCTCCTACCTCTGCCTCAAGCGTGCACCCCACCACCAGCCATATCTTACCTTTTCAAGTGAGTCGGTGGTGGAATATGAAACCAAGGAACAGGTTTCTGGTTCCTAGTCTTGTGTTTCCATTTTTTTTTTCACATTAATATACTAATCAGGGCCCCTTCGTCATACTTAGCAAACTGTATTTAGAATTGGACCTTGGATTTTCTCTGTTACAGATTTATTGCCAAACCCTGTGCACTCCGTGTTGGCATTGAAGACAGTGCTCTCTGTCAGGTTGAATCCAATGACACCCTTGAGAAGGTGTTCACATCTGTTACTAAGGTAAGGAAGTAGGATGAAGGCCACAGGAAGGGTGCTCCATAGGTGGGGAGACAACACGTGTAAGAAGGTAAGTGTAGTGGTTTGAGTAGGTTCGGCCCCCATAGACTCATGTGTTTGGTCGCTTGGCTAATGGAGAGCATCACAATAGGAAGTGCAGCCTTATTGGAGGTGTGGCATGTGGCCTTGTTAAAAAAAGCATGTCACTGTGTTTTGAGGCAATATATATCTGGCTGCCTCCAGCGTCATGTCTGCCTGAATGGTGCCATGCTTCCCACCGTGATGATAATGGACTGAAGCTCTGCGAGTTGCCTTGGTCAGGGTGTCTGTTCACAGCAATAAAACCCTAAGACAGAAGTTGGTACCAGGGACTGGGGTATTCCTGTGATAGGCCTGATCAAGCTGTTGTTTGGAGGTATGTGGAATGCTTTAAGTGGGGCTTAACAAGCCATACTAGTAAAAGCATGGAAGACAGTAGTGCTGAGGGTGATTTGAACTCTGGGAGCCTGGCTTAAGAGGTTTCAGAGGGGAAGAGTTCTAGTATGTTGCCTAGAGATCATTCTTGTGATGTTTGTAAATGTGGCTACTTTTTGTCCTCATTTGAAGAGTCTTCCTAGGCTAAGGAGAAGAGATTTAGATTAATTGCATTGACAATGGAAATATCAAAACTGCCTAGCATAGGCTCTGTGTCTTGTGGTACACTCTTATGAAGAGTGTTTTGATCAAGCATAGCAAGCTTAGGAAAAAAAAAAAGTATGGTTCAAGGATTAAAGGGGCACCAGGAAGTGGAATAGAGCTAAATCCTGTGTTTAAGGATATTAAATGGGGGCTGTAGAGATGGCTCAGTGGTTAAGAGCACCAACTGCTCTTTTGAAGGTCATAAGTTCAAACCCCAGCACCTACATGGTGGCTCACAACCATCTGTAAAGAGATCTGACGCCCTCTTCTGGTGTCTGAAGACAGTTACAGTGTACTTACATAAATAAATAAATCTTTTTTTTTTTTTTAAAAAGGATATTAAATGGAATTAAGGGAGTAGTGACCTCAAGGCAAGATCCCACCCAGCTAAGCTTATTGTTTATGCGTTTGCAGTTGAACAAGGGATAGTTCTATCATGTTAGGCATTATTATGACCTGGTTATTGTTTTCATTTGGACATAAAATGTGATTGTGTATCAGAGTGACAAGAGATGGACTGTGATGGCTATTCTCAGTTGCCAACTATATCTGGAATGAACTATAATCCAGAATTTATTTATTTGTTTGTTTGTTTTGTTTTGTTTGAGACAGGGTTTCTCTGTATAGCCCTGGCTGTTCTGGAACTCACTCTGTAGACCAGACTGGCCTCGAACTCAGAAATCCGCCTGCCTCTGCCTCCCAAGTGCTAGGATTAAAGGTGTGTACCACCACTGCCCGGCCACAATCCAGAATTTATAAAGATCTTGTGTAAGGGATTAAGGAAGGGTTAGGTCTGGGCATGGTGGTACATACCTTAATCCCAGGAGACAGAGGCAAGCAGATTGCTGAGTTCAAGGCCAGCCTGGTACAGAGCAAGATCCAAGTAAAGAAAAACTCCTGTCCAGGCCTGATGCTACACACCTTTAATCCCAGCACTCAGGAGACAAGCATGCAGATCTCTGAGTTGAAAGGCAGCCTACAGAGGAAGCTCCAGGACAGCACAGCCAAGCTTAGGCAGTGGAGGAGCTGGAGAACAGAAAGCTGGTGACAATGTAATAGAACGAGGGGGCCATGCTCCAGCTCCTGCAAGCAGCAGAACTCTGCAGCTTCCACCATGGGGCTCTGGCTCTGAAATCAAGAATAGAAGGGGCTACTGGGATAATTGATACTGGTTAGCTGGAGCTAAGAAATTAGCAGTGATTAACAAGATATCAGCATCACTGAAGTGAGATCTGGGAAGTGTCTTCTGAGAGCACAAAGAAAGCTCTGTTCCAGAGGAGGACCTTGTTGCTGGCAGCCAGAACTAGTAATGTGTAAGAGTCACCCAAGTGGACTGGTTGTGAAGGGCCAGAGGGGTCATGGAGAGCAGCCGAGGCTGGGCACTCTGAGAAGCCAGGAAAGGTGAAGGGAGCCTATGAGAGGCTATTGGTGAAAGTGCAGCCCAATTACAGCGGAAGACCCCAACCTATTGGAGATGCCAGTACCAAAGGATGAGCACCAAGAACAGCAGCGTCAGTGGAGTGGAGCCAGCCAGAGCCTAGAGCACTACAGAGCGCAGAGCTGGAGGGGTGGCCCACTCCCTCTGGAGGAGCCCAGATCATGTGTGGATCCCAGACATGGGAACAAGAAGCTGTAAAATTGAAGTTGCCTTGGAGATTCTAAGATGTTGGAGATGCCAGAGCTGTAGGAGACCTGCAGAGAAAAGCTGCTAACAGGGAGTGTAAGCAGCCGGGAGAAAGGAGTGTGTTGCAGTCAACAAAGCTGAAAGGAGTGGCAGAGTTCGGAGTTTGCCAGGCTGGTTTTCAGTCTTGCTTTGGTCCGGCACTTCCTCACTGTGCTCTCTTCCCTACATTTTGGAACAGTAATGTATGTCCTATGCCGTGATATGTTGAATGTATGTGGTCTATTTTTTATTTTGATTTTAATAGGGGATTACAGTTAAGAGATTGTATGAATCTCAAAAGAGACTTTGAACTTGTGATAGACTATGGGGACTTTTGAAGTTGGATTAATGCATTTTGAATTATGTTATAGCTATAAGCCTATGGCGTCAAGGAATGAAATGTGACAGTTTGAATGTGTGTGTTTGAATGCTTGGCCCGTGGGGAGTGGCACTAATAGAGGGTGTGGCCTTATTGGAGAAGGTGTAGCCCTATTAGAGGAGGTATGGCATGTGGCTTTGTTAGAGGAAGCGTGTCACTGTGTGGGTAATATAGATGCTCAGGCTCTGTCTGCCCAGTAGTCCCCTGTAGTCCCCTGTGGATCAAGATGCAGAGCTCTCAGCTCCTTCTCCAGCACCACGCCTGCCTGCGTGCTGACACGCTTCCCGCCATGTTGATAGTGGACTGAACCTCTGCAACTGTAAGCCAGCCCCAATTAAATGTCCTTTATAAGAGCTACCTTGGTCATGGTGTGTCTTAATAGCAATAAGACCCTAGCTGAAACAGTAAGGATAGGAAGGGATGAGTCTTCACACCTAGATGGTCTCTTCTGTCGGTAGAAAAGGTCAGCCTCTTGGGATACCTTTCATCCAGAATCTCTAAACTGTAACACCTTTAAATTTTACTCCTTCTTAGCATCTACCTCTACTCCTCTCCCCTAAACACACATCATGTCTTTTTCACTTTTTCTCGCTTCAGCTTTTAATCAACATGAGTGTGGTTCTAGTGGCCTTTGCACTTTTGGGGTTTTGCTTTGTTTTTGTTTTAACACATATATGAGTGTTTTGCTTGTGTGTGTGTAATGTACCCCTATGTGTGCCTGGTGCTGTTGGGGACAGGAGAAGACATTCAGATCTCCTGGAACCTGAGTTATAGATGGTTGTGAAATGGCTTGTGTGGTGCTGGCAGTTGAACTTGGTCCCTCTGCAGAAGCAACAGTGTGTAAACCAGTGAGCCACTGCTGCAGTCTGCTTGTTTGGTTTTGTGTGTGTGCGTGTGCGTGTGTGTTAACTGGAAATGTAATTGATAGTGAAAGTGTGACATGCTAAGTAAAGCCTAGTTGCTTTAAAACTGCCCTTCCATTCTAACTGTACAGGAGTTCCCCAGGACAAATAGAGTTTGACTTCCTTAAACTAACTTTGTGATGTTTTAACTAAGTTAACTAGAATTAAATGGCTTTATTAAAATTATTTGGAGACAAACATGGAAAAGCTGTGTAGTAGCCCTGGAGTCACTGTGGTTGTCACCCTTTGCCACTCGGCTGGTCAGAGGGATTTCACTGGGGAATTGTGGAGGATGCAGTTCTAACTCTGGTCATACATGTGCAGTGTCCTGATGAGAAGAGGCTGAAGGGTCTATCCAAGCAACTGGACTGGGATGTTCGGAAAATCCAGTGCTGGTTTCGCCATCGGAGGAATCAGGACAAGCCTCCAACGCTCACTAAATTCTGTGAAAGCATGTATGTCTCAGCTGGGGCAGAGGGTGAGCAGGGTGGGGTACAGCTGCTTTCTTTTGGGAAATCAGTTTACTGTTAGGATAATAATGTCTGACTCTAACGCTCAAGGTTTAAAAGGCCAAGGGGCAATGGAAATGGTGCTAAGTGAGTGAACTGGAAACCTGCTCACGTTTACTCCCCTGGTCAGACTTAGCACTAAGGCAAGATAAGTCCATTCTGTTCCTTCTTTGGAAATAGATCGAGCTAGGTGTGGTGACACATAACCTTTAATCTCCAGCATTTGGAGACTGGCATGTGGATCTCCAGTTCAAGGCCAGCCTGGTCTATATATCCGAATTCCAGGCCAGCCGTGATTACATAGTGAGACCCTGTCTACCTACCTTTTTTTTTTTTTTAAAGTGGCCTGGAGAGTTGGCTTAGTAGTTAAGTGCACTTAACACTCAACAGAGGATGAAAGCTTATTTCCCAGCACCCACATCAGGCAGCTCACTGGTAACCCTCTGTGACTCCAGGTCCAGGAGATCTGAAGCCTCTGGCCCCCTTGGGCCCCTGTCCTCAGACACACACACACACACACACACACATGCACACGTACACACAAACACCTGCACTTTAAAAGTTAATGATACAATATATCTGTTTTTTAAAAAGCCTGGGAATGAGTTCCATTAAGTACATTTGTATAGGTAAGTATGTATACCCCTGCCCACCTTGACAGAAATAATACCAGTTTACTCTATATTTACATTTTTGTGGGAAGTTTTCCTTTGCTGAGGAATGTTGTACTTGAAATCAAAGTTTTTAATTCTCTAGAAATGGTTATTAGTCACTGACATGCAATTTAAAAATTGGGTACTGTGAAGGGTCTAATAGGAAAGTGTATTCTTGTGGGACACTATTTGAACAAAGGTTCAAAGCTTTTTAGACATCAGTTTTGTCCCAGTATACAATCTTGATTTTCCCTGACTTGAATTTTCCCCCCTTTGCAGTGGACATTTATATAACCTCTATTTTCTTTGCTCACCAGGTGGAGATTCACTTTTTATTTATGTATCTTTTGCTACGGACTCAGATTTCTCTGGTCGGTGAGTCTGAACTCTCTCTGTCCTCTCACTGGGTTTTAGTCATGTCAAGATGCCTGGATTCTAGAAGTGAACATTAACTATCTACAGCTATTTATATCTCTTCTTGAGGTAAGGCTGCTCATGAGCCTCTGCCTCAGCCTCTGCACACTGGGATTGCAGGTGTGTGCCAGCACCATGCCCAGCAGAGGTCTTCTGTTGTCACGCCCAGTACAGTCTATATACAAATAATCATCACATCACTAACTTCAAGACCCTACTGCTTCCTCTAAATACTCTTGTTTGTTTGTTTTTCTGAGACAGGGTTTCTCCGTGTAGCCCTGGCTGTCCTGGAACTCACTCTGTAGACCAGGCTGGCCTTGAACTCAGAAATCTGCCTGCCTCTGCCTCCCATGTGCTGGAATTAAAGGCGTGCGCCACCATTGCCCGGCCTAGATACTCTTAGTAGTTAAGTCAGAATAGTTCATAATGACTTACAGAGCACTGAGAAAATTACTGTCCTAATGAGAGGAAATGAGGTTGCAGACTACTCATTTGGTTTATTCTGAGATGTGGTCTCTGTGTAGCCTTGGCTGGCCTGGATCTAAGTGATTCACATGCTTCTCCCTCCAAAGCACTGGGATTAAAAGTGTGGGCTACCCCACATGCCTCACCTTAATTTTTGGGACAGGTTCTCTCAGTAAACCCACAGCTCACCTGTCTTTCCCTGTAGTACTGGGGTTGTAAAGCCTCTGGTGTTTTATGTGGTAGCTGGGGAACCTAACTCAGGTCCTCATGTTCGGATGGAAAGCACTTTGCCAACTGAGTTCTCTTCTCATCTCCCCAAATTTTATTTCTAAGACAGATTTTCATTCTGAACACCAGACTTTCCTTGAACTCATGGCAATCTTCCTGCCTTAGCCTCCCAAGTGCTGGAATTGTAAACAAGATACTACCATGCCTTGCTTGGAATTTTTGATTACTTTTTTTACCCTTATGTGTGTTTTCCTTTAAATGCTATATTTGAGCCTTCAAAGGTAGATGAAAATTTAATAGACCTAAAGGAAAGAACAGACATAGTCACAGCCAGAGGTGCCATGTTCTTATTGACTAAGTAACTATACAAAAATGGTACATTTGTTTGTTTTTTGTTTTTTTTGAGAAAGGATTTCTCTATGTAGCCTTGGCTATTTTGGAACTTGCTCTGTAGACCAGGTTGACCTCGAACTCGCAGAGATATGCCAGCATCTGCCTCCCAAGTGCTGGGATTAAAGGTGTATGCCACCACCACCCAGTATGCGTTGGTGTTTTGCCTGCTTGTTTGTCTACATGAGGTCAGATCTTGGAGTTACAGACAGCTGTGACCTGACATATGGGTGCTTGTAACTGAACCTGGGTCCCCTGGAAGAGCCGCCAGTGTTCTTAACCACTGAGCCCCATGATCAAGATTTGTTCTTTAAATTGTGTGAATGTGTGTCTGTGTATCTGTACGTAGGTATGTATGCATGTACCCATGAAAGCCAGAGTGCTCCCAGCACCCCCGCCCCAGGAGCTGAAGGTATAGGCATTGTGAGCCACCTAATATGGGTGCTAGGAATTGAACAGTACAGGAACAGCAGTCCTCTCAACTGCTGAGCCGCCTTTCCATCCCCCTTATGCTTGTATTTGAAAAGAAGGAAAATTTAAAAGTCTGTAAGCTTTCCACATGTACATACATGTACCGATGACTAAAGACAAAGGCCATTAACTGAGAAGGCACCAGGCAAGGGACATTGGAGGGCGTTGGAGAGAGACAGAAATTATATAATAATATTGATTGAATGATTGATTGATTGATTGATTGATATTTTCAGGACAGGGTCTCTCTCTACACAGCCCTGTCCTAGATTTCACTATGTAGACCAGGCTGGCCTCAAATTCACAGAGATCCTTCTGCGTCTGCCTCCTGAGTGGTGGGATTAAAGGTGTGTACCAATATATCTAGCTGTATATTTTAATTTTTTGAAAGTAACTTATTTTTATTTTATGTGCATTGGTGTTCTGCCTACATGTATATCTGTGTGAGGGTATCAGGAAAGGGAGCTAGAATATTAAAAAGAGAGAGAAAGAAAACAAAAGGGGCCAGAGAGATACTCAGTGGTTAAGAGTGATTGCTGCTTTTCCAGAGGGACTGAGTTTGATTCCCAGCACCTGTGTCACATGGCTCAAAAGCTTGTAATTCCAGCTTAGGGGATCCAACGCCAACTTCTAGCCTCTGTGGGTGCCCACATATGTGTGGCAGACACTTACACGGTACATACATATATAAAAAAAATTAAAGATATAAAATGTAGAAAAAGAAGAACAAAGTAAATGTAAAGTAAAAGAAATAATAGACAGTGGAGACTGAATTGTGGCTCACTCAGTGAGGGCCTGGATGTGATCCTGGGACTGTGGGTTGGAGAAAGGGCAAAGTTGATCATGAAATACTCATTAGGCAAATGTCAGTCCTCCAAAAGGTTAAGTTAAAATTGATAACTCCGAGGCTGGAGAGATGGCTCAGCAGTGAAGAGCACCAACTGCTCTTCAGAAGGTCCTGAGTTCAATTCCCAGCAACCACATGGTGGCTCACAGCCATCCGTAATGAGATCTGATGCCCTCTTCTGGTGTGTCTGAAGACAGCAATGGTGTATTCATATACATAAAATAAATAAATCTTTAAAAAAAACTTGATAATTCCACACCAGGTGCAGTGGCACTGACCCATGACACAGTGTGCAGTCACCTGACCATTGACACATGAGGTTCAAGAGTGTGAGGTCATCCTGGGCTACACAATGAGACCCTGTCTCAAAAGAAAAATTTTTTAAAAATTGATGGGGGAAATATGAATTACCAATATAAAGGGGGTATCACTATAGACCCTTTAGATACTACTGAAAGGATATAAAGATAGTATTGTGAACAATTTAAACATTTAAAAAATATTAACATTTGCTGGGCCTGGTGGCGCACGCCTTTAATCTGAGCATTTGTGAGGCAGAGGCAGTTGGATCTCTGGTCTACACAGAGAAACGCTGTCTCAGGGGTGATGGAGTACCATAGCACACAGGTTAAGAGTGAACTCTATACAAGATCTGAATTGACTCACTGTAACCTAGGTATTTGGCATTCTCATCTGGCTTTTGGGCACCCAATCATGCACAAACTCACATGTGTACCCATCAAATTAACCTACTACATAAATAAAAATTTTAAAAAATGGGACTAGGAAGATAACTGAGTTGGTAAAGTGCTTCCAATGAAAGCACAAAGGCTGGAATTGGGGTCCCCCCGTGCCTCTGTAGCACAGGCTGACCTAGAGCTCATGCCAGTCCCTCTGCCTCTGCATGCACCACTAGACCAGCTTCTCTTTGGTTTATTAACACAAGGCCTCACTATGTAGTCCAAGCTGTCCAGAACTCACTGTGCAGCCCAGACTAATCTCCAACTCAAAATCCAGTACTTGAGAAGCTGAGGCAGGAGGATTGTAATGAGGTCAAGCCAAGTCTGAGCTTTCTTTCCCTTTTTTGCCTCTTCTGTTGTGATGGTGGTCTGCTTTTGTTTTGGTCTGGTTTACTGAGACAGACTCTTGCTAGGTAACTCTGGCTGGCCATTAACCCTCTTTGTGGTTCAAACTGGCCTCAAACTTGAAATTGCTGCTTAGGTATCCCACATGCTGGGATTGCTGGTGTACCACAACAGCCAGCTTTCCTCTTTGTTGTACCCCTGGCGTAGAGAAAAGGACTATACAGGGTGGATCTTGTAGCAACATTGGAGATTGAAGGCCAACCTGGATTATGTTTCTTTTCTTAGATGCCTTGGTTCTGGGATACCCGAAAGTGCTGGTACAACTATCCGTATCAGGTAGGATCTGAGCCGTTTCGAGACCTTGTACTTGTGTAAGGTAAGGTGGGTGACAGTGTATGTCAGTCCAGGTCAGGTAGTGCAAGCACCGTTCGTTCCCTGACACCATGAGTCAGTCCTTTGAGTCATTTTGTTCAGGCCCCATTTCTGCATGTCCCTACTGTCCTGGGAAGAAAGACAGTTTTTCTGGAGCTAACTGGTCCTAGTTGACTCAGGTTCAATCATTTTACATTGGGAGCTGTTAAAGAGTCCTCACAGGTGCCTTGTTTCTAGTCTGTACTTTGAAAGTGTCAGGGAAGTGAAAAGTATGGAAGAAAGGAAGGCCTAAGGCCACTTTGTCCCTAATTCCAGACACAGAGATCAGGTTGTGGAATGGGATGTCCTTACCTCATCTCTAAAAGATGAGAGCAGAGGAGTTTACCGCGGTGCAAAGGGAAAATGTTGCTGTCTCACACCGATCCAGTCCCCGTGTCTTGGGAAACAGTGAAGAAGAGAGACTAGAGGGATAGACCTGACGGCCGCAGTCCTAACTGTTCTTTTCTCTTCCAGCCGCTCTCAAGGGAACTCTATCACTATTATCTCGTACAGCTGGCTTTCTACTGGTCTCTTATGTTTTCTCAGTTTATAGATGTTAAAAGAAAGGTGAGGACGCCAACCCCTCGGCTGCTTTCTAACAGATTAGCCGCTCCCTCATGTGACAGAAAGTGGGCTGACATCACTGTCATTAGCTTCCCATTACTAATGATAGAGCACTTTTAAGGTGGTCAGGGCAGCGGAGAGCGCCAGGCAGGAGATATGCACGTTCCGTGTTCCTTTGCTCAGGTGTTCGTTTACACTAAAGCTCAAGGAATCAGATAGAACTTGGGGAACCAAGGCCCAATTTGGGGAAAGCCTTGATTTTAGAAAAATCAAGATTCAGAAGAGTGAGTTGACTTTCCACAGTAACAGTTCAATATGACTTACATTTTATAAAACTACATCTGACAGAAACAACTTAAAGAAGAAAACTCTGGCTCACAGTTTCAGGGAAGGTGAGGCAGTAGCTCAGTTCATGGCAGTAGGTGTGGTGGGAGCCAACTACATCACTGATCCAGGAGGCAGAGAAAGTGCTCTAGGAGCCATCAGCCTGGTGTAGCCTTTGGATGGCAGCCCCCTCTTACCTACTGCCGGCTTCCCAACAGTCCCACAGCCTCCCAGGATAGTGATACAACTGGGCAAAGGCATCCAAAGCATGAGCCTCTAGACATTTCACTCTTACACCGAAGCATCAGGGCTACCGTGGCCTGCGAACCCAAGAAAGAAAAAAGACTTAAACCTGAAAGCCTAAAGTATTTGCAATAAGATGAATTCTTGCTGGGTAGAGGCACAAGCCTTTAATCCCAGCACTCAGGAGGCAGAGACAGGTGAATCTCTTAAGTTCGAGGCCACCTACAGGATAGCCAGAGCTATACAGAGAAACCCTTTTGTCCTGAAAAACAAAACAGCAGGCTGGAGAGATGGCTCAGCAGTTAAGAGCATTGACTGTTCTTCCAAAGGTTCTGAGTTCAAATCCCAGCAACCACATGGTGGCTCACAACTATCTGTAGTGAGATCTGATGCCCTCTTCTGGTGTGTCTGAAGACACATATAATAATAAATAAATCTTTAAAAACAAAAAAAGAAAAACAAAACAGCAACCAAAAACAGATGAATTGCTCAGCTAATAAGCAGTTCTCTGGCAGTTTTAAGGTTAATTTTAGGGGTGTGTCTGTGTCTGTGTCTGTGTCTGTGTCTGTCCATATGCTGAGTTCAGATGCCTGCAGAGTCCAGAAAAGGGTGCCTTGGAGCTAGAGTTAACAAACAATTGGGAGCCACCTGGCAGAGGTGCTGGGCCTCGGGATAGCAGCACACTGGCTGGTTTGCACGGCCTGTCCTTGACTGCTGTCCCTCCCTAGGACTTCCTGATGATGTTCATCCATCATTTGGCCAGCATTGTGCTTATCACCTTCTCCTACATCAACAACATGATGCGGGTGGGAGCTCTCATCTTCTGTCTGCATGACTCCTCGGACTCCTTGCTGGAAGTAAGAGCCTGTCCTGATGCTCGTGACTCCTTTTTTCTCTTCACGTGTGAGAACTGACTTTCTCCCCAACCCGTTTTTTATCTTTTGTCTAGGCTGCCAAGCTGGCCAATTATGCCAGACATGAGCGCCTCTGTAACACCCTCTTTGTGATCTTCGGGGCGACCTTCATAGTCACTCGTCTAGGAGTCTTCCCATTGTGGTAAGTCTCGAGGCTGTGAGCTGTGGCAGGTATCTAATGACGCTTCTGCCGGCTTGGTTTTTCTATTCTCTCCTTGCCAGTTGAACACTGAGACCCAAGTGCCCAGCCTTTGCCTTCAGCGCCACTGAGCCTCTGGCCTCTGCAGGGTCTCAGCTGCCATATGCAGGTCTCCAGCGAGCCCCGTGCCCTCTTTTGCATCACTCACAGAGATTTCGGCTTTTCCTGTTTTGATCTTGCTCTGTGCCCTCTTCCTCATCCTGACCAGCACAGGCGTGTGCATGCATGTCCCTTCTATACTCAGGGCCTAGACTACAAGTCAGTGCTTAGTCTCAGCAAATCTGTCACCTCTGTCCTCTGTATCTGAGAATGGAAATCATTCCTAGGACCCAGGCCTGCTGCTGTCCCGACTTTGTGAGGTGATTAATAGTAAGATACCCTGTCACTTCCTAAGATTCCATCTCTTCCTCTTGTCTCAGAAGGTAAAAAACACCTTAGGTTCCTTTCTGTTCTCTTTTATTCCCTAGGAAAGAATTATCCCTGTTACTGCAACAAATATAAAGTATGCAGAAGGAGGACAGAAGATCTATGACCTAGGAATCAGTCTCTTCGCTGTTTGCCTTACTTGACTCTACAATTTGACTGTTGTCTCCTTCGTCTAGGATTCTGAACTCAACCCTGTTTGAGAGCTGGGAGATTATTGGGCCCTATCCTTCTTGGTGGCTTTTCAATGGCCTTCTCCTGATGCTACAGATGCTGCACGTCATCTGGTCCTATCTGATTGTGCGAACTGCTCTGAAAGCCCTGATTCGGGGAAAGGTGAGGATGAGCACCTGCTCTGTCTGGAGCACGTAGGAGCGTGGCGTTACTCTGCAGACCTCCATCCAGCCTGGGGGCCTCGGCTACCAGTACCAGCACGACAGCATGTGTATCCCTGTAATCCTTGCGCTAGGGAGATGAAGCAGGAAAATCAGAAGTTCAGGTCATCCTTTGCTAAATAATAAGTTTGAGGCCATCCTGGAATATTTGACCAAAAGGGATGGCTGTTGATGTGGGGCTGAGGATACAGACTGGAAAGCCTGAGGGTTGGCCCGTCTAGGAATGGTGTGGTAGTCCTCTAAGCTAAATCAATGCTGTAATACACGGGATTGGCTTCTAAAGATCTGCCTCACTATCTGAACCAAGAGTCTTCAGTGAAGTTTTAGTGCAAAAATCCAAAGATTACCCTTTTAAGATAATAGTGTTGGAAGCTGAGCCCAGGGTCTCATGCAGTCTGCCTAGCTAATTCTAGCTCTGAGAGGAGTCATTTAATGTTAGAACATAGTTGAAATTTGCAAGTTCTAAAGCAGCCACACTGGGTTAAGGCAGAAAGCTGTCAGTTGTGCAGAATCCCAGGGGCATGGGCTCTATTAGAGATGTTAGTTCCAGACTGCACAGTGGATGTTGCCTGGGTATTTATTATCTCTCTTGTCCCACCACACTTGTGTGGTGTGCCCGTGCATCTTGTAGCTACTGGACATCTCTCTTCTCCCCTGCGTTTCTCTCCTGACCAGGTGACCTACCCAGGAGAGATTAGACCCAGGCTCTGTACCTTCTGCTCTTTTCTCACCTCCTTCCTCTATTCTATGCCTGGTGGCAGCTGGACAGTTTCATCCTTTGCATGTAAGTGCATTTGTGCTTCTAGTGTTGAGAGAAGCACCTGTCTGAATGGTTCTCCTTCCGGCTGTACTTCCTGGTCCCATCTGTCTTAAAATGTGTCGCTCACTTAACCTATGTGACTGTTGTTTACTGGAGCTGAGATTACCAGATTCCTTCCCATATTAAGTCTAGTCTGTAATAGTGGTTTGCCTTTGAGCTTCTCCTTACCTCACTCTGGAGACATCATGCCCTCTGGAAATTCCCTAGACATTTCTCCGAGTTGAGAGTCAACAGCTACAGTCAACTGCAGAGTCACAGAACATCTTTATAACAACCGCTGGAGCCATGTTCCATCTCTACTAATGCTCTTTAAATGAGATGCATCTGTCACTGTTTGTATGTTGCAGGAGTCATCATCCTAACACTCATGTCACTGGGCTTTCTTTATTTTTATGGCTCAGTATAGAGAATCTGAAACATTCTGACTCACTGAAAACTGCCACCTCTCATTTGAAAATACTAAACAAAAGCATGAGTGGAAGGCAAAGCCACAGGTGTCGGTAGGACTGCAGGGCTCTCCGCACTGACTGCCCACGCACTCCTGACTTTAGAGTGTCCTAGGGGTGCCAGAACTCCATGTTGAGGCCAGTGGCAGCAGCACTCAGGTTGCCCACAGAGATCAGCAGCCAGCCACGACAGCACTCGTGTACACTGCTTGTACCGGCTTTCCCGGTTCCCTGCGGTGGACGAGGGAAGAAGTGCTGGAGTTTTTCTCACGACTAAACATGGACTCAGTGTGGTCCCACAGCAGTCTTTCTGGTATAGAATGGCATAAATGAAAGCAAAACAGAAAGCAGGCAAAATCTATTCACAATCGCAGCCAGTGGTACAGATACCATTTAAATCAGCTGTCACCTGAACCTAGGGTGCAAGAGCGGGCCTTCCTGGGTTTCCTGAGATTCACCTGCCTTGTGAGTCTATGAAAAGTAGCGTGTTTACTGCATTTGGTCCTGTCCCACTCAGGTGTCTAAGGATGATCGCAGTGATGTAGAGAGCAGCTCGGAGGAAGATGATGAGACCACCCACACAAACAACCTCTCTGGCAGCAGCTCCAGCAATGGTGCCAACTGCATGAATGGCCGCATGGGAGGCAGCCACTTGGCTGAGGAGCAAGGGACTTGTAAAGCCACTGGCGGCCTACATTTTGGGGCCTCCCCACATCTACACTCCTGCGACTAGAGGAACTGCAAGGCACTGAGGAGAATCAAAGAAACAAATAATTTTGTGTTTTAAAGAAACTGCCGTTTCGTATTTAATGTCCCCTGGTCCTTTCAGTACCATTATTGGCTCTGTGTGTGGTTGTGTGTGACTGTGCGTGGCTGTGTGTGGTTGTGCGTCTGTACTGGCCATGTGGATGAGCTTCATTGACTAGGTTGGGGCACAGTTCTGGATTACTAGTCATTGTCTGTCACTCTGAGCCCCTCAGGCCCAGCACTGGCCGCGTCTCCAGACCGTCTGTGTCTGTCCTCGCTCCGTGGTTCTTGACTACGTTCCTGATCCATCTAATAAGTGGTGCTGCCAGGCTCAGCTCCAGGACTGGGACTGTTCTTTTGGAGGAGGAAGTAATGTTTCGCCTGATGGAACACTCTGAATAGATACCCAGGATCACTGTAGCCCTAGCTACAGGTTCCCCTTCCTACCACCTGATACTGTCAGGGACAACTACTGGTACCCTGCTGCTTATGCAATGGTACGCAGGAGGGGGGAGAGTAGGAGAGGATGAGCTGGGATTTGGAGATTAGCAGCCACTGGTTGTGCTGTTAATGATTTATACTATTGTTTATTCTTCTGTGATTAAAGTGTTTCAACCCTCTAGTGTCTATCTCTTTAGTTACTATCCCTGCTATAACTCTGGCTGTCTGAGCCTCCTCAGGGCTGGGGTTACAGACATGCACCATAATTAGGAAGTTTTCCATGGGCTGGAGAGATGCTCAGCAGTTAAAAGAGCACAGGCTGTTCTTGCAGAGGACCCAGGTTTGGTCTCCAGCACCGATATAGGGCAGCTCAAAACTGCCCATAACTCCAGTTTTGGGGATCTGTTTGGTGCCCGCCTCTGGCTCCACAATCACCTGCATGGGTGTATATACAGTTACACACTCAGGCATAATTATTTCTAATTCAAAGGCTCTTAGACATCCAAATTTTTCTTTAATGCACACTAAGAGGAATCCAGCAGAATAGCTATGTCCTTGGGCTGTATGTCCACAAGTTATAGTCATTTTGGAAGAGGGAACCTCAGTTGAGAAAATTTTCCAGCTGGATTGGGCAGTGGGCAGGCCTATAGAGCATTTTCTTAATTGATGGTTGAAGCGGGGGTAGGGGGTAGCCCATTGCGGGGATGAGGTCACTCCCTGGGCTGTTGGTCCTAGGTTTTATGAGAAAGCAGCCTGAGCAAGCCATGAGGAGCAAGTTCCCCTCCATGACTGCATCAGCCCTGGCATCCAGGTTCCTGCGCAGACTTCCTTCTGTGATGGACAATGCTGTGGAAGTATAAGCCAAGTAAACCCTTTGCTCCCCGAGTTGCCTTTGTTAGTGGTGTTTTGTCCTAGTAATGGTGACCCAAAGACATGGTCACGACAGCATTGCTCAGCAAACAGTCATGGACCAGAGCAGAGAAGTTTGCTGAGAAGCCAAGGTTCGTCAGGGTGCCTGCACTCATCTTTTATCAGAGCCTGCCACTTCATGTTTGAACACGCCAAGTGAGTCTACCATGTCTCTAAACCTGTGGTCAAGCTTGTCCTAATCCAGATTTTTCTCAAATGGTAACTATATTCCAGAATAATTTTCTGCTTAGTGATCATTTACATTATAGAGATATTTCTAGAGGCTGTGTACGTGGAGGTGTTAGTGTGATGGTGAAGAGAAGGTTGAAAGCGGTCTGTGATGGTTTAATGCCTGTAAGCCAAGCACTTGAGAGGCTGAAACATGAGTTTGAGACCAGCCTGGGTTACAGAGACTGTCATAACCGAAAGGAAAGAAAGCAGGGCTGGACAGATGCTCTAGTAGTTAAGAGCATGTACTGTTACTGCTCCTTCAAAGGACCCATCTGAGTCTCTTCCCAGCACCCACAGCTGGCCCACAAACATCTCTAATTCCAGCTCCAGTATCTGACACTCCTGGGTACATCTACATACACACACAATTAAATATAATAAGCATAAATTTAAAAAAAAAAAAGCCGGGCGATGGTGGCGCACGCCTTTAATCCCAGCACTTGGGAGGCAGAGGCAGGAGGATTTCTGAGTTCGAGGCCAGCCTGGTCTACAGAGTGAGTTCCAGGACAGCCAGGGCTACACAGAGAAACCCTGTCTCGAAAAACCAAAAAAAAAAAAACAGTGTGTGGCCTGTGATACACACCTTTGGCCTCAGCAATCTGGACACAGATCTCTGAGTTTGAGGCCAGCCAGGACTAGACAGTGAAACCCTAGACTTTTTTTTTTTAAATCAAGAAAAAATTGCTTTTAGCAATAAAGCATTATTCTGGGCTGATGACTCAGTATGTAAAAGTGCCTGTTGCCAAGCCTCATGAGTTTAATTTGTGGGACTCACATGGTAGGAGAGAACCAACTCCTACAAGAGGTCTTCAGACTTTCACACACACAAATGCATATTCTGAGACTCACTGACATAGGTATTGTAGTGGTAAATTTCCTGAGATGCTGGGGTTTTTAAAGACTGTATGGAGAAATAAAGTTCTAGACAGTCATTTTGTCAGAGCCAATCAGGAAGGCTAAGATGGTCTTTAGTTCCTCAACTGGCCAGGTTGTTGACTATCATTGTGAAATACAAGCAATTGATTTTGAAAGTCAAGGATACAGAAGTCTTACCTTTAGGAATCTGGATAGTTACAGTCTGGGTTGACTGGAATAGAAGATGTAATCTCAAGATAGATGCAGCCAAGTAGTCCAACAATTTAAAAAGTAGCTAAGGTGTAGCTCCTGCTACATGATAGCAACGTGGTCAAGAAGAAGCTGGACTTGGTGCTTTCACTGCTTAGAGATTCCTCTCATCCAGCCATAAATGAACTCAAGACTTCTGAAAGCCAGATGTGGTGGCCCACACCTTTGAGCCCAATACTCAGAAGGCAGAGGCAGGCAGACCTCTGAGTCCGGGTCCAGTCCATCTAGGGGTTCATAGTAAGACATCTAGAGCACATGCATACCATTTGTATTTTCTAACCTTTTGATTTGGGCTGGGTGTATGATGAGAGCAAGGGCTGAACTGGGTGTGTGCTCCTGAGGGGTGTATTTTGTCCCTGTCTCTTTCATCCTTGCTTCCTGGCTATGGTGATAAGAGAATCATTGCTGTACCATGTGTTCCTTCCCATGACAGCAGAGTCGAGTGCAAGACACAGAAGCCTAGTTTTGCTCCCTGGCCCAGCCCCTTCCCCTTCTATTGGACTTTCTTTTAAAGCTGTTTACTTATTATTGTGTATACAAGTGAGTGACTGTACTTGTGTAGAAATCAGAGGACAACTTCTAGGACTCAGTTCCTTCTTCCACCATGGGCGTGAAAGCTCGAACGCAAGTCATCAGGCATGCAGAGAGACAGTTGAGCCACCTCCGCAGCCTGCGAGTTCTCTGCTTTACTCAGTAAAGACGCTTTATATACTCTGGGTCCAGGTATTTGTTTTATCATTACTGTGTGTATGTGTGCACACATATGCATGATATGCAGACATCAAAGGACAACTTTGTGGAGTCCATTCTTGCCTTCCACTTCTACATAGGTCCTGAGGGCTGAACTCAGGTTACCTGGCTTGGACAGCCAGCACCTTTACCCTCTGAGCCATTCAGTTTGGTGGTGGGAAAGACCAGACAGATAATCTGAGATCAGTTTTATCTTTTTTTTGTATGTATGTATGTATGCATGCATGCATGTATGTTTTGCCTGCATGTATGTTTGTGCACTGCATATGTAACACAATATGATGTGAGATCCTCTGGAACTGGAGTTACAGACAGTTATAAGCTTCCTTGTGGGTGCTGGGAACCAAACCCAGGTTCTCTTAGAAGAGCAGCCAGTGCTCTTAACTGAGCCATCTCTCCAGCCCCCATTGTTGAATGAATTCAAACCAAAAGCCTTAAGTTACTTTGCCATGTTAAGTGAGTTTCCAATTCTGTCTTTTCTGTTTCTTTCTTGGAAGCTCAGCTGTTTCTGGATGCTTGTTGGGGTATATTTAGTCTGCATTAGGCTAGAACTTGCCTGTACTCCTACATAACTCCATTCTTTTCTTCTCTACAGGATTCTATTTCTGGTTTTTGGGGGGGTTTATTTTGTTTTTTTCATTATTTTAAGCTTCATTTAAGGTGCTGGTTAAATAGCTCTGTGGCCATGTGGGTGCTAGGATTGAACCCAGGTCCTTTGCAAGAGCAGCCAGTGCTCTAAAATTGCTGAGCCACCTCTCCAGTCCCTATTTATTTTATTATTTATTTATTTATTTTTGAGCCAGGGTCTCAGCATGTAGCCCTGGCTAGCCTGAAACTCCCACTGTAGACAAGGCTGGCTTCAAACTCAATCCTAACTTCTGCATCCTAAATTCTGGGATTAGAGGTAAGTGCTACTATGCCAGTGACTTTGTGATTTTTATTAGGAAAAATAAAAACCCTGTTGAGACAGGGTCTCACTACATAGTCCCGGCTTTCCTGGGACTCTCTATGTAGCCTGCTTTTGCTTTAAGTGCTGGGACTAAAGGCTTGGTCAAACTCACCTACACTTTAATCTTTTATGTGTATGAGTACACTGTTGCTGTCTGCAGACACTCCAGAAGAGGGCATCGGATCCCATTACAGATGGTTGTGAGCCACCACGTGGTTCCTGGGAATTGAACTCAGGACCTCTGGAAGAACAGTCAGTGCTCTTAACCGCTGAGCCATCTCTGCAGACCCTCATCTACATTTCAAATCTTGACAAAAGAAACACAGACATTAAAGCTGTTTTTGGTGCTGACCCAGGATAAATATATTTTTAAATATTCCATCTGCTGGGTCTTTATTTTCACATATATTTTCAGAGATCCTTTTTTTTTTTTTTTACACAGGGCCTCTGTAGCACTGGAACTCTGTTCTACGTGGAAAATCCTCCTGCCTCAGCCCCGAGTGCTGGGATTAAAAGCATGCACCACCACGTTGGGGCAATCAGAGGGATATCTTTTGCAAGCCAGTTCTCTCCTTCCACCATGAGAGGAGTCCCAGGAATCAAACTCAGGTTGATCAAACTCATCTTGGTGGAGGCAAACATTTTTAACCACTGAGCCATCTTGCTGACACTTGACATATTTTTATAAGTTAGAAATTAAATTCTTTATGTCACATTACGTAAGTCTTTTCTACACTTTCATCACATCTTTCAGATACAGATAATCTTTGTATGCTTAAAAAAAAGGATATTAAAAAGCCTAGCTCTTTTATTCTTTGACATGGTCATTCTGAGAGGAGACAGCTGGTGTTTGAACCATGAATAACTACTTCCTGCTTCTAGTAGACAGCCCAACTTCACTGGCTTTTTCTTTTTTTTTTTTTTTTTTGCTTTTGAGACAGAGTTGTACTATGAAGCCAGGCTGGCCTGGAACTCTCAGAAATCCCCTTATCTCTGCCTCTTTCAGTGCTAGAACTAAAGACAGGTGCCATCATACCTGGCTCAAGTGTCACTATTTAGACATGCACAAGCTATACCTTAGTCCGAGATATCTTAATATATTTGCTTTCCAACTGGTTTTACCTGCTTTTCTCCGATGGGTTCGTTGAGTACTGCAATATATAGACCTATAAACCAGACACCAAATAAAAAGAAACCTTTAAAAGATAGAAAAAGTTGGGGTGGAGAGATAGCTTAGTGGTTAAGAGCACACTGGCTGCTCTTCCAGAGGTCCTGAGTTCAATTCCCAGCTACTACGTGGTGGCTCACAGTCATCTATAATGGGATCTGATGCCCTCTTCTGGTGTGTGGGTGTACATGCAGAGTACTCATACATCAAATAAATCTTTTTTAAGATTTAAAAGACTCATTTTATGTATATGAGTGCACTGTAGCCGTACAGATGGTTGTGAGCCACCATGTGTTTGTTGGGAATTGAACTCAGGCCCTGCTCGCTCCAGCCCTGCTGACTCTGGCCCAAAGATTTATTATATGTAAGCATACTGTAGCTGTCTTCAGACACACCAGAAGAGGGCGTCAGATCTCATTACAGATGGTTGTGAGCCACCATGCTGGGAATTGAACTCAGGACCTCTGGAAGAGCAGTCTGTGCTCTTAACCACTGAGCCATCCCTCCAGTCCAAATAAATAAATCTTTAAAAAGAAAACAAAAAAAAAAGCACTTTTTTTTTAAATTCATACTTTTCTTTTTTTTTTTGGTTTTTCGAGACAGGGTTTCTCTGTGTAGCCCAGGCCGTCCTGGAACTCACTCTGTAAACCAGGCTGGCCTCGAACTCAGAAATCCTCCTGCCTCTGCCTCTGCCTCCCAAGTGCTGGGATTAAAGGCCACCACCGCCCGGCTTAATTTATACTTTTTAAGGACAGGATTTCTGTGCAGCCCTGGCTATCCTGAAACTCACTATGTAGACCAAGCTGGCCTCAAACCCAGAAATTCACCTGCTTTCACCTCCTGGGTACTAGAATTAAAGGCATGAGCTACCACAGCCCAGCTAATTAAACTTTTTTAAAGATTTTTTCTGTGTATGGGTGTTTTTCCTGTATGTGTATCTGCACCACATGCATGCAGTACCCAAGATAGCCACAAAAGGGAGTCAGGTCTTTCAGGACTGGATTACTCATGGTTCATCATTGCCAGTGGGTGTTGGGAACTGAACCGAGGTCCTCTGCCAGAGCCAAGTGCTCTCATGTTTTTGTATCATGAGGTGTGGTTTTGTAATGTAGAAACTCATAAAAATATATGATGTACAAAAATGCACCTGCAATCTCCATACCTGAGGAACACAGGCAGGGGGGTCACTGCAAGGTACATCTCAGTAGTAGAATACATGCTTATGTATAGTCTGCACAAGGTTCTGGTGTCCTCTGACCAAAAAAGCTAAGCAAATACACAAATGCTGGGGTGGATTTTCTCCATGATCCTACACCCTGATACTACTGCTAAAACTGGGTGTCTACATTCATGGGTGATGAAAACTAAGGTCCAGAAACCCAAATGTGGTGGTTTGAATAAGAATGGTCCCCATAGGCTCATAAATTTGATATCTCGTCCCCAACTGGTAGAACTGTTCGGGAAGAATTGGGAGTGTGACCTTGTCAGAGGAGGCGTGTCACCAGGGGGACTGTTTTGAGGTTTTAAAAACCAGCCATTCCCAGTGAGCTCTCTGCCCTGTGTCTATGGCTCAGAGGTAAGCTCTCAGCTTCTTCTCCAGGGCCCTGGCTGCCAGTCTGCTGCCATGCTCCCCACCACGGTGGTCATGGACCCCTGAGACTAGATGCCCCAAATAAACTCTTCCGTGAGGTGGCTTGGTCATGGTGTCTTCACAGCAGTAGGAAAGATACTGCCAGGCATGATGGCACAGGCCTTTAATCCCAACACTTGGGAGGTAGAGGCAAGAGGATCTCTCTTAGTTCAAGCTAGCCTAGTCTTTTATAGAGTCCCAGGACAGCTAGGGCTACATAAAGAGACCCTGTCTTGAACAAACAAAACAAAAAGAGAGAGAGAGAGAAAGAAACACACACACACACCAGGCTTTTAGAAAACTCAAGGCCCCACCTCTGTGATCCATACGCTCTTTGGATTCACTAAAACACAAACAAAGCAAAGTATTTAATCTCTGTAATAAACCTCACCCACACATTCCCATTTGCTTGATGGCCTCCATAAACTGTCAAAACAGCACAAGCCAGCAGTACCACAGAAAGCACGGCGTTTTAGCCCAGCAGGTTTGAAAGGCATCGTTCCTGCCGTGGATGACATGTGGGGAGGTCTTTTCCGTCTCATGCCCCACGCCTCAGGCCTGGCCGCTCTGCAGGGCTCCTGAGGTCTTCTGCTCTTCTGCGGCCTGGCGCCTGGCGCTGCGCAGCTGGAGAAAGCGGTAGGCTCGGACACTGCAGAGGTAACCGCCGTACACTGTAAGCAGCAGCATGGAGGCGGAGAAGGTCTTGTAGCCAAGATCGGCCAGCTGCTTGACAGATGCCATGTTCTCCCTACAAAGACAGATTGGAGTTGGTCTGCAAGACAGGCCTCGCCAACTCCCGGAGAGCCACTCCTTATTTTCGTCTTCGCTTCAGGGATGCATCCAAGGCTGGTGACCCCCTGTGGCTGCGCTCACAAGGGGCAGGGCAGTGTCAGAGCTTTGACTCACAACTCACACCTGAGGTACAGAAGGTGGAAACAGGTGCGCATGATGCCATCAGAGTCAACACAGGCTCTCCTTATTTGTGCCTAAAAAGTGCCCAGCCCACCCAGACGGTGCTGGGAATCAAACCTGGGTCCTCTGGAAGGACAGCAACGCTCTCAACTGCTGAGTCATCTCTCCAGCCTCAGAACCATATTTTAAACAGGCTGCTTATTAGGGGAGTCAAATTCTACTCTCATGTTAGGACCTGAAGATAGACTTGCGGGTGTGTAACAGTGCCAGAGTCACTTCACCCTGGTGAAAGGCAGCATCTTGTTCACTGATAAAGAAGGTCTCAGTATGATTTAAAGTGGGATGTCGCCCAGTGTAGCAGGCACGAAGCTAGAGGTTCCCCAGGACTGCATTAAACAGAGCATGTTGTATATGCTGGAAATCCCAGAACTCAGGATGTGGAGGCAGGAGGATCCTAAATTCAAAATCATCCTTAGCTATTTAATGAATCCCAAGCCACCAGTATGAACTACATGGGACCCTGTCAAAAAAAAAAAAAAAGGAAGGAAGGAAGGAGAGGGTGAAACAAACAGAAGCAAATCCAGGATCACCTCAAAAACAAACAAGCAACCATAAAACCCTGAAATTAGAGGTCCAGGTACAAGGGTTAACTTTGGAAATAAGAGAAACTCGAGATTGGCAGAAGGTTTTCATCTGATGGGCATTCTTTACAAAAATTGTCAGGAAATGTACGAATGGACTGTAGGTTTCAGAAAAACATGGAAATAATCATGATAAATGCAATATGGGTATAGTTTGCAAGGGTTTATGTGACTCTTCAATTTTCTGCCCTCGAAATGTTGAGAGCTCAAGGCTCATGTTTCTGGAAAATTCAGAGCCCATCATAATAGACTGCTCGGTTCTGGGTTCGATCTGAAACATTGCCCAATGAATCAAACACACACAAAAATAAAAACGGCAGCCCTAAAACCACCCCGTCATTAGCTTCTGTCATTTAGCCCTCTTAGGAGACACGTGGGTGTCCGCAGAAAACAATTTCTGACTAACGGAGCCTATAAAGGTAAGCTATGGACCTCAGATCCTGTTAGATCAGAGAAGGTGGCGAGGACCTCAGAGAAGCGGCTTTGAGGGACCGTGAGGAGCTGGCGGAAGGCTGTGGGGTTGGGGCGAGCACATTTAGAAGGGAGGACCGGGAAGGCGGTAGGGCCAGGACAGCCGGGAAGCTGGCAGGAGCCGCGCGCTCTCAAGGGCACAGGCCGAGGACGCGCGGTGCCCGGAGCAGGGGAGCGGAGCGGAGCGCGGAGCGGGAGGACGCGGAGCAGGGGGTGCAGTGCGCCGAGCAGGGGAGCGGGGGTAAAGCAGGGGAGATGGCGGTCCGGCCCGCGGCCTACCTGGAGGCTGCAACTCGGCCGCGTCAGAGCGATTCCTGCTCTGTCTGCCACTCGCAGAGTCGCGCGGCCGCAGCAGGGAGACGCAGACACCAACCCCGAGCGCCTCAGTCACCGGTGCGCCGCCCCGCTCCGGACCCGACACCCCCTGCGAAAACTCGTCCACCAAAGCGAAAGCCCAGCCTTGACCTTCCGGTTTCCGCCTCCCACTTACGCACGCTCAGTCTAGTCTTCCTCTCGGAAAGGCCCGTTGAATTCTGGGGGCTGTGGTTCTGCTCCATCAAGAACGCTCCTTGGGAAACCGGAAAAAAAAAAAAATCTTTAACCCAGAATTAGCCAATCCGCAGTCTACGATCAGTGACGTAAACTGTAGCTAGGTAGGTACTCGGACTCCTACAGCGATGGGCCGCGCGCCCCCTAGCGCCTGGAGCGGCCCTTTACAGGGTGATCCGGAGGTGGCCCGACCTCAGGTAGGGACAAGACCAGCACTAGTGAAGCCACAGAATGGGAGTGGGGGGGTATGGAGGGTGGGGATCGCTAATATTTCTGCCTTGTGCTCGACCTCCTCGTAGGCAGGCGACGTGACAGAGCCTCTAAGAAGCGCTGACAGCTTGGGTGGAGGAGGATATATTATGCGCAAGAGGGGACGGGGGATGGGACAGTGTGTTGGGGGGGGGGGAGGCAGATGAACAGAGTGGACGTCAATGCCGATTGATGCCGGAGTGCGGCTGCTAATAAATAGAGATGATCTTTTTTTCCACTTCTTGTCTTACATTGAGTGAAACATGCATGCAGTGACACACGACCCCACACACTGCCACATAAACTCCACCGACTCTTCCAGTTTCTGGAAAAACCACACTTTATTGGGTAGACAAGTGGCCTGACAGGAGGCCTCAGATTCACAGTTGACTGAGCAAACACAGATTAAGGTGTTGGAATCTGTCTGCATCCCGCCCCAGTCTCCTAGGAAACAGCTCTGTATTGAGTCATGCGTGGGAGGGTTCCGACCCAGTCAGGATCCAGGACAGGGCTCTGACCTTCATTGCTAAGACCGAATTCTTAAAGGCTAGGAGCAGAGAGAGAGGCCTGGCACCTTAGTGTGTTAGTTTGATATCAAGCTGGCCAGAGCCACGGTGTGCCAGTTGCTGCCACACGCGAAATGGAGACCCCTGGTGGAGAGAGAAACCACTCAGCTCCCAGGGACTATTTATAGCTAGGGCTCCGGGCTGCTGATCTGTGACATTCTCCTGCTGCCACCCAACCTTGGAACAGGGCCAGTGCGGAACATACTCCCATCCCCCTCTGCTCTCCCTCACCCCAGGGCAGCCTGTTTTCAATTGTCCTTCCCTCGAGTTCCCCAGCTCCCAATGAGTGTGGTTACCAGTTCATGAGGACCTCATTCCAAGGACAGCTGGCCTTGGACTTTTTTTGAACCATTGTGGAAACCTACTGAACCTTTGAGCCGCTCCTTGCCTCCAAGCCTACCGAGGCTGGGTGGCCCTCCTGGCTGTGTGAGAACGGCTGAAAGACCTACTGGCTTGGGCAAGAGGAAGGGGTAGAGTCAAGAATTTGGGAGATAGAGCTGAGGGAGATACATACGCTATGAACATTCTGTTAGACAGAAGTTGGTGGTAACTCCAGAGATGAGTGGCCTCATGGGAGGACCCTGAGAAGAAGGGTACGGGATTGGGATGCCTGTTTAAAACGTGACAGCAGTCGGAGGGCTGGCTGACACTTCTCCCAGCCAGCCCTCCTGACCAGGGCGGTGGACAAATGGGAAGGTCAGGGGAGCCTGGGCCATCTGAGCCTGCTTTGAAAAAAGTGTAGCTCGGTCAGCAGATTAAGTTCCTGCTCCCCAAAGCGAGTGCTGGTAGCTGGGGGCAGGCGAGGGAACGTTGGAAAGGTCACACAGGATGGGAAGGCCCTGGCAAAGCTCTAGGAACCAGGAAGTCTCTGGGAAGAATAAGGAGCCCTGGGGCCAGAGATGCCAATGTGGAGGAACAACGCGTGTGCCAGAGTAGCCCGGGGGCGGGGGGGGGGGGAACGGAGGCTTCTTAGGATGCAAATGTTGCTAGGAGAAGTTAGAAGGGAGTTGTTTGAGACCTTTGTATTTTGTTAGCAAACAGTGAGATCACTGAGGTTGTGGCCAGGTCGACCAAAAGGGTCTCTGAGGTCTGTGTCAGCTCAGGCATCCAGACCCTTCCCTTGGCAGTCTTTACTTCATCTTTCCTGTAGCTAAAGTACGGTCTTCAGTCCTTTAATGGGACTTGGGACAGTTTCCCAGTGTGTGCGAGGCAGCAACCAGCAGCCCTTGACTTGGAGCCTTCCCCCCAACCCCCACTCCACCCTAGAGCAGGCAGCCCTGGGGCTTAGTTACACTTCCCAGAGGTGCCCAGGTTCAGCAGCAACTCCGGAGTGAGCAGCTGAGCCCCACAGCCTCCTGTCCTTGGGGTCCTTCAGTGAGGACTCTGCAAGGTGGGGCGTCCTGGAGACCGTCCTGATGAAGGGTGTCATCGTCTGCTTGTCTCCACTGGGGCAAAGTTGCTGCCTGTCCTGGGCCCAGGGTCCATTCACATGTGTTCTGGGTGGTTCTGCAGGCAGCGGATGAATTCACCCACTGGCTGGCCCTCATAGCACACCTTATACACCGCAGTGAACAAGGGAAACCTAGAGAGACAAAGAGCCTCCGCTAAACTCCCTACCCGCAGTGCACCCTCAACACCCATGCCCACCCTGGGTACAGACTCGGTGCTGTAATTCACCACTTCCCCAGCCTCCCGCCTTGGGAGTTCCGACAGACAGACGCCAACTCTCAGTTGCTACCCGCCAGGAATCTGAATTCCTGGCCCTGGGATTTGGGGTCAGGTTACCATCCACCCCATCCTTAGCATACTGCAGTTGCTTGTTTGCTTTCAATATTTTCTTGGTTTTTGACAAGTAACCCATTTAATTCTCTGGACCTCAGTGTCACCAGTTGTAAAATGGGTCCAGTATGATAAAGTAGCAAAGATGTGGTTTATGTTCTATATGCTGGTGTACTAAGCCAGTTGTCATCCCCGCTTGGCTATTCCCTGCATCCAAAGCTGTGAGCCGCTCTAGTGAACCTGTGCTACCTGGGGAGGAGCTACCTGGGGAGGAGCTACCTGGGGAGGAGCGTCCGAAACAGAGTCCATCCAACGCAGCACCCAGGACAGGGGTCGGGGACAGAAACAGTGGTTTTAGGGGAATGAACCAAGAGGTAAGACGGTCAGGCGAGCTTTCCTGTCCTGGAACTCCAACCTCATAGCGTGGAGGACAAGGGGGAAGAGCCAAGAAAGGGGAGGCCACGCAGAAGGGACCAAGCAGCTAACGGAGAGATCACTAGACAGAGGGTGAACTGGCTGAAGATACCCCAGCCGCTCCAAGTTCTCTCTGCCCACCGCACAGGTCGTGTGGGGTTCCAGAAGACTGGGAAGGGAGCGGCACCCAACCTGTGACTCCTCCCCCAAGGGCGTTGGCGAACACTCACTTGTCCACAAGGCCCTTGTGTTGCAGGATGCTGTGCAGCTCCCGGGCTGTCTGGGGCCCCTGGAGCTTCTGTCCGTTCAGCATCTCTTTCTCCAGCTGCTCAATGGACTGTGAAGGGGATGCCATGATTAGGGAAGTGGGAGAGAGCGTTGTGCGAGGGGGAAGGTCGGGTGGGAGGTGGGATCCTGAGTGGGCGGAGGAGAAATGGAACAGTTCCAAAGAACCTCTCCTTCCCCGTGGTGGAACCCAGGGCCTCAAGCGGGCTCTACATAGGTAAGTGCTCTACCACTGAGCCACATTCTCGTTCCTGTCCCTTCTGAGACCGGAGCTGGCTGCCCGAACATCTGCCCGCAAGTCACCCCTACCCCACCTTGCCATCTCCCTGCCTACCTTTCCGGTGCGAGCGAAGGCCTCTGCCACCTTGCGGTTCCGCCCCCCATAGCAGGTCGTGATGAGGTCAGCGACCCCGCAGCTCTCCAGGAAGGTGGCCGAGGACACGGAGCCACTGCAGAAGAGCTTGGCGAAGGCGATCATCTCCATGAGCCCCAGCCGGATCACCGCCGCCTTGGTGTTGTCACCGAAGCCAAGCCCGTCACAGAAGCCAGCACCAACGGCCACTATATTCTTTAAGGAGTAGAGACAATGGTGAGAAAGTTGCCTGTCCAGCCTTCTGCACCTTCCTGTGCTGCCCGTATCAGCCTTGACACACCCATCAACGAACTACACCGACGTGGCCTCCTCTTAAACCAAGTCCTTTGCTTCCTGCTTTCCCATGTGGTGCATGCCTTCCACACCCAGGCACGCGTGCGTGTGCGTGCGTGTGTGTGTGTGTGTGTGTGTGTGTGTGTGTGTGCGCGTGCTTGTGTGCGTGCGTGCGTGCGCGTGTGTGTGTGTGTGTGTGTGCGCGCGCGCGCGCGTGTGTTTGTGTTTGCATGCAAGCATGTGCAAGTGTGTGTGGATGTGTAGATATATCTGTGTGCTTATGTGTGTGGAAGTGATTGACATGGTTTTCCTCTCCACTGTTGTTAATAATAATAATAATAATAATTTCTCAGACAGGGTCTCACCATGTAACTTTAGCTGGTCTAGAAATCTGTGTAGACCAGGCTGGCCTCAAACTCAGAGAACTACCTGCCTTTGCCTCCTGAGCAATGGGATTAAAGGCGTGCCTCACCATGTCCAGAAATGCTCGTTTTTGAGATGGCGTCCGTCTCTCAGTGAACCAGCAGGCCGCAGGCACCTCACCCCTCCACATCCTCACTGTTGGAGTTACTTGTGTGCCACAGAGCCTAGCTCTTCAACTTAGGTTCTGGGGGGGGGTGGTCAACTCAAGTCCTCAGGCTTGTGTGACAAGCACTTTACCACATCTCCCTAGCTTTGCTGACCTGGAACTCAGAGATCCACCTACCTCTGCCTTCTTTTTTTTTAGGGTTCACAGACTTTATTGGTTCAACAATTAACAGAAAAAAAAAAACACGTTAACTATTACTCCGGGGCGTCAATGTAGACGTGAAAGCCACCTTCAGAAAGCCTACCTCTGCCTTCTAACTGCTGGGATTAAAGGAGTGCACCACCACCGGCTGGCACCTTTTCTTAATTTCTATCTCATATTTATCCTTGACATTCCCTGTGAGAGTCACTCTTCGCCACCCCCTACCTCCCTTTCTCTTTTTAGGCAGTGCCTCACCGTGTAGTCCCCGACTAGCCACTAACTCTGCCTTCCCCTCCCGAGTCTCCCCAGTGCTGGGATTAAATGCACGTGCCAGCCGGGCAGTGGTGGCGCACGCCTTTAATCCCAGCACTTGGGAGGCAGAGGCAGGCGGATTTCTGAGTTTGAGGCCAGCCTGGTTTACGGAGTGAGCTCCAGGACAGCCAGGGCTATACAGAGAAACTCTGTCTTGAAAAACCAAAAAAAAAAAGAAAGAAAGAAAGAGAGAGAGAGAGAGAGAGAGAGAGAGAGAGAGAGAGAATAAAGGCACATGCCATCATAGTTCTGGCCATCAATTCTTTGTACCCTGAACATCTTGTCTCCCATTAACCTGGACATCTCTTCACATTGGACCATCACACAGACTCAGGGCTCCCTACATCTCAAAGGAGGACTAAGGGGAGTGGAAGGAGGACCCACTGCTGACCGGTTAAGAATCAGTAAGCCTGGGCGCCCTACTGTGTATGGGGCAATGGCGATGCCTCCCAAGTGCAGAGTTGGTTCCAGCAACCCAGAGGAGCTAAAGCCGCCTCTGCAACCTCTCACCTTCAAGGCTCCACAGATCTCCACTGTGTCCACCTCTTGCACCACAGTGATGCGAAAGTTGGGCGTCTGCATCAACTCCTTCAGGAGCTGTCCCTGGGCCGGGTCCTTACAGCCTAAAGTAGAGGAGGGGTAAAGCTTTGAGGGACAACCTCTTATTTTGATTCTTAAGATGGTCTGTTGGGCTCTTGCTGGGTTACCTAGGCTGGCCCAGAACTCCTGGGCTTCAGTCTCCTAAGACTCCAGGGGCACAAGTGACATCTCAACTGTGCCTCACAAGCAAGACTCACAGCCCCATCCCCAGATGTCCCACCCTCCCTTACCCTCTTCCCTGCGCTGTGGAGAGAGAGATGCCTAAGGACTTGGGCAGCAGCTAGGGCTGGGTGGTGTGTACAGGAGTCTCACCAATGGTCGTCTCGCAGAACTTCTCGTCAGCCACCTCGCTGGCAATGTTGGCCCCCATCAGCACGCTCATGGGAATGCCAAGGCGCTCCCCAATCACTTCAGAGATGAGCTTCAGTCCATTGGGCCCCTCGTCTATACCCTGGGCAGAGGGTGGAGCTCAGGTAAGCTGTCCTTCTGGCCCATCTAAGCCCCTCTCCAGGGGTGCTGCCCCAATCCCACCCAGCCCAGACTTGCTGTGAGGACAGCAGACAGCAGTGACCTACTCGGACCTGGCTCAGCAAACTCCTTCCCACACAACGCTTATCCAAACTACCTCTAGAAGCGTCGTACTCTTTACACCCCCAAGGAGCCCTCTAGACACTCCAACCCACTTCATTTATAAGACATCTGCCTCCAAAGCTATCTTCTTTGTCAAGTAACCTAGCAGCTGACCTCTCTCATTCTCATTCTCTCTCTCTCTCTCTCTCTCTCTCTCTCTCTCTCTCTCTCTCTCTCTCTCTCTCTCTGCCTCCCTCCTCCCCCCTTTCTGGTGCTAGGTATTGAACTCAGGACCTCATGCATGCTAGGCAAACTCTCCACCACTAAGCTATAACTTCCAGCCCCAACTTTCTCTATTCTCTCCAAAGCCAATCCGGGGTTCTCCACCTCTTTCTATATATTCTTTTTTGTGTTCTTCTATCTACCCCCCAAACCCTACAACAGTTAGCTGCACCTCACCCCCAAACACGGCAAGGTATCCCTGGTACCTTAATAAGAGATATGCCAATTGTATTGGCCTTCAAGTGGCCCTTGAGCTGGTCACAGATCTTGCCGATGAACTGATGGGGTACCACAAAAACCAGGATGTCAGCACCTGCTGCAGCCTGGACCAAATCTGGAACAGCCACCTGTGGGGAGAGCAGAGGCTCAAGTGCCCGGCAGACTCTCCCAGTCCCAGAAGGACCCCTTTCAGAATATCTTTGAGCCAGTGTTAGGGGAGGGAGGGTTTTTTTTTTTTTTTTTTTTTGGTTTTTCGAGACAGAGTTTCTCTGTGTAGCCCTGGCTGTCCTGGAACTCACTTTGTAGACCAGGCTGGCCTCGAACTCAGAAATCCACCTGCCTCTGCCTCCCAAGTGCTGGGATTAAAGGTGTGCGCCACCACCACCCGGCTTGGAGGGAGGGTTTTTGAGAGTGAACTGGAGATATCAGAACTTCTTGTGTTCCCTGTCTCCACGTCTCCACATCACCACACTCTTAGCCCTTGGCTATGGGTCAGTGAAGACGGCCAAAGTCAGCCTAGGCTTGGCAGGAGGAAGAGGCCAACTAAGATTTCATCACTGCCCTAACTTAGGGGCCCTAACTTGGCAGTGGGAGCCCCGGTCTCCCTGCGGATTTCCCATCCCTCCTTTCTAGGTGAGGAGAGTGCCGTATGCATTTGACCAAAGACCAAAAGTCCAACGATCAGCCTTCAAATCTGCTAATAACCAGTGAATGAGTAACAAGATTAGAGTTCAGGGCAGGCAGGAGAGGTTGGACCCCAAGTCCAGGAGCCACGGAGAACAACCCCCCACCCCTTTTCCCACCTAAGCACCTCTAAGGGGTGGTACGTTCAGATTCCAGAAAGAATCCAAAGGAGTAATTTCAGGGTGGCATGGGGCACCCCAGCCCAGAGCTGCCCACCAGCTGCTCTGTCAGCCCAGCTGACTCCCACAGCAGCCTCGTCTCCTCCCCTCCTCTCGGGAGGAGGCACCTCGAAGTTACTTTTGAGTGTTCTCTCTCTTCTCACAGCGAGTGGGAGCTCACCACATTGGCGGGCAGCTTGTGTCCTGGCAGGTATTTGACATTCTCGTGCTGCGTGTTGATAATCTCAGTAAGCTTTCTGCCCCCGATGTCTTCCTCAAACACCCACATGGTCACCCGTGGGTCAAAGTGTACCAGCCTGTCTGCGTTGTTACCCACGATCTTGGCAATGGCTGAGCCCCTGGGAGAGGAAGCACAGGAAAGTGGAGTAGGGTGAGAGGGAGGAGGGGGGAGCACCTCAAAAAGCTTGTTGGATCTCTTACCTCCTGCCTCTCGTGTCACTCCGCCCCTCTACCCCCACCCTGGTCGCCCATGATAAATGTACCTCCCACGACTGGCAACAGACAGAAGATTCAGTCTGGCCAGTCTTCGCTGCTGGGGAGGTGGGCTAGCCTTCCCCACACTACACAGGCAGCTTCTCAAGCAGGGAAGGCAACAGCGCTCTGCTCACCTTCCTGTGGCGAACAGGTGCAGCTGCCCAGGCACAGCCTGGAGGCTGGGCACAGCCTGTCCCGTGCGCTGTAAGCACTGGAGACCGGCAGCAGTCCAGGCGGCTCCGGAGGGCATTTCCTACCCTCTGCCTGCTTCCTGCTCACCCACCTCCCTCCGGGGGAGCCCCTCAGCCCTCGGAGAAACCTTCCCTCCCCCCCATGCCCTTCACAGAACGGCTTACCAGTTGCCGGAGCCTACAATGCAGACTTTCTTGCCAGCCATGGTGCCGCTTCTTGCTTCTCTGCCCCAGCGGGTGTGGGCTCCGAGTATTTAACTCCGCCACACGTGGGTGCAGCCAAGCTCCGCCCCTGAGGTGGCCCAGAGGCTGGCACCCAGGGACAGGGAGTCTGGCCTGGAGAAAGGGGGGTACAGACAGGTGAGGAGCAGCACTGAGGCTGAGACCAGGCCAGTTTTTCCTCTTGGGTTCCCAGCTGACCGTGCTGGTCAGTTTCTTCCCTCGATTGGTCTCAGCTTAGTCCCCCACCTACGGCTTTTCTTTTTTTTTTTTTTCGAGACAGGGTTTCTCTGTGTAGCCCTGGCTGTCCTGGAACTCACTCTGTAGACCAGGCTGGCCTCGAACTCTGAAATTCGCCTGCCTCTGCCTCCCAAGTACTAGGATTAAAAATGTGCGCCACCACTGCCCGGCCACACCTACGTCTCCAGTTTGGTCAAAAAACAGTCCCCACTATACCTTCAGTCTCCAGCACTGAAATAAACTGCAAGCAACAGGGCTCATCATGGAGGGTGCATGTCTTTAATCCCAGCACTTGGGAAACGGCGGCAAGAGGGTCTCGATGAGTTCAAGACCAGTCTGGTCTACAGAGTAAGACCTTGTCTGGGGGGGGTGGGGTGGCGGGGAGGGGGGGAAGGCACTAGCATCAGTGACAAGGCTGGGGATGTTTTCAAAGGCAGACGCCTCATCGCTCTCCCAGCCTCCCCCCAGATCCTCAGCTGTTCCAGTTTTATTCTCTAGCATTTGTTCCCATGATGGTAGCCCCAACACAAGCTCTGGGTGAGAGGCTCAAGGGATGTGAATGCCTTCTAGTGAATAATACCACATACAAGCTGTAGTAGTCAGGGTTCTCTAGAGTCACAGAACGGATGGATGAGTAAGACAATTTGATGACGATTTACAGTCTGTAGTCCTACTCCCCAACAATGGTCAGCAGCAGCTGTGGATGGAAGCCCAGGGATCCAGCAGTCGCTCAGTCCCACGAGGCAAGCCGGCAAAGAAGAGAGTGGATCTTCCCTCTTCCAATGTCCTTATATAGGTCTCCAGCAGAAGGTGTGGCCCAGATTAAAGGTGTGTGCCACTACACCTGGATGTGGGACTTGCTTTGTCCCAGATGACCTTGAACTTGGAGATCTCCCTGTCTTAATCTTCTGGGATTCATAGCCACTATGCCTCAAGATCTCCATGCCAAGATCCAGGTTAGAAATTTGCATCTCCCAACCTCCAGATTAGGATCACAGGCGAGTCTTCCAATTCCGGATTGTAGTTCATTCCAGATATAGTCAAATTGACAACCAGGAATAGCCACTACCCAAGGTAAGGGGCTGCTTTGGTATATCCCTGACCAAGGATTAAAATATCACAGGAGAGCCGGGCAGTGGTGGCGCATGTCTTTAATTCCAGGACTTGGGAGGCAGAGGCAGGTGGATTTCTAAGTTTGAAGCCAGCCTGGTCTACAGAGTGAGTTCCAGAACAGCCAGGGCTATACAGAGAAACCCTGTCTTGAAAAAACTATATATATACATCATACGTGTACGTGCCAGGGACAGGAACATATACATATCTCCGGGGAGAAACTGCACATAGTGGTGCATGCTTTTAATCCTAGCACTCAGGAGGCAGAGGTAGGTGGATCTCTGTGAGTTCGAAGTCAGCCTGATCTACAGAATGAGTTCCCAGGCAATGGGGGTTACACAGAGAAACCGCACCTTGGAAAACTAAAGAGAACAAGGTCATCTTGCTTACTCACAGGTCAGGGCCTCACAGTGAACTCTTTCAGCTCAGATAATCCGCATTTGAAGGTCTCTAAAGGCAAGGAAGAGAGGTCAAAGGTAGAGGCCACTGATGACACGTGGCCCACAGTCCTTCCAGGCTTCAGGAAGGGCAGAAGGCAGCACATGCTCCTGGATAAACTTGATCTTCCTTCAGTTTCTTCTCTCAGGCTCCTACAGGGACCCTTAGGTTGAATAGCAGTTTACAGACACTAGACCGGGGAAGGGAAGCCAGAGTTACAGCAGCAGCTTCTGAAGCTCAAGCAGTCTCTGGTGCTGGTGTGTGACGTCGGGGGAGGGAAGAAAGGCAGTTAGGGTTCCGTGGCACCCACAGACATCTGTTCGACTAAGAGGGGGAGCTCGGGTTTCCAAGCCACTCTGGAAAGCCACAGCACAGACTCCTCGCCCTCCGGGCCTGAACCTTGACCCACAGGGCGGAAGCCAGCCACCATATGCTCATGTGCAGACCTCCTGGCTTGGCACACCACTCGTGGAGCACTGCCATCCCTCTGTCCAGTGACAGTAATCAGCACTAGGTTAGAGGGGAGCACCACAGTGGTGAGGAAAAGTGGGTACGAGGTCAAGACTCGAGGCGTGTCTATTTTTTTTTTTCAGACTGGGGATTACACAGAGGCAGGGCCAGGCAGTCTCTGCGGTGGGGAGAAACGCGAAATCAATCAGTAGTCAGTTGTTTTTCTTCTATCGGATTCCGCCTAGTGCAGAGTTAGCCTCCCACAGACCACTCCTTCATCACACTGGCACGGAGACGAAGGCTCTGGTGCCAGGCTGCCAGCTGGGAGCACTGATTACAAGGGGTGGAAGAGAAAGGATGTTCCTGTCACTGGCACGTATACTAGGAGCCCTAAAGAATGGGCATTTATGCCTGAAATGGATGCCTTGTTTTTGCCTAAATACTCCCGTCTCTCTTTGCCCCTACATCCTATTAGGTTGTGCAGACAGAGCACAGGAATAAAGGGACTGCTAGTTACAGGAAGTTGTCTGAACCACCAAAGCTTCTCCAAGAGCAAGCCACACAGTATCTGCTTGGGACTGATGACTCATCAGCCACTCATTACACGTGCAATTAGCCCGGGTGAAAGCAGACGCCAGCTCAGAGCCTCGTCGCCCCATCTCTCTAGTCCCAGTTATTCCACCTCTTTTTAACCCTCTCAGCTCAGGGAAGCCAGTATGTTCTAGATTGGCAGCAGACAGGCAACGCTACTCAGGAGACACCCAGCTACCCAATGGGCAAGATTTTATTCAATTTTTTTTTTTTTTTGTGAAATAGGGTCTTTGTAATCTTGACTGGCCTGGAACTCAGAGACCCTCCTGCCTCCCTAGCGCTGAGATTAAAAGTGTGTGTCAATGTATTGCATGAATGGCTAAGATGTTTAGCTGTGACTCCAGGCTGTGGCAGGAGCTCATCCAAAGTTCCACACCTTCCTGGACAAGAGTGCGGTAGGAAGTTGTGAGCCACCCAGTGGAAGCAGGCAGAACTGCAGGCGTTGCTTGCTTTTTCCAAAGGGAATTGGGCTGAGCAGGCAGCCAGGCAGCCCTTTCTACTCCACACAGGACTAAAGCAGCCATTCCACACTGGGTTAAAGAACAGACTTCTGGCTGGACAGTGGTGGCGCACACCTTTAATCCCAGTACTTGGGAGGCAGAGGCAGGCCGATTTCTGAGTTCGAGGCCAGCCTGGTCTACAGAGTGGGTTCTAGGACAGCCAGAGTTATACAGAGAAACCCTGTCTCGAAAAACCAGAAAAAAAACAAAAAACAAAAAAATAGACTTCTTGGGCTGGAGAGATAGCTCACTGACTGCTCTTCCAGAGATCCTGAGTTCAATTCCCAGCAATCACATGGTGGCTCACTTTTTACGTTGGGCGATGTAATGGCACACATCTGTAATCTCCACTTGGGGGTGCTGAGGCAGATACATAGTGAGTTTCAGGTCAGCCTTGGATACTTACAGAAACCCTTATCACAGGAATACAACACAAAGAAAACTCTGGTATCTTGGGGCCGTTCATGGAACCTCAAAAAGCTTGAGATCGATACATTTTGTGGGTTTGTACGGAAAACACAGATACCTGCTGTCACAGGGCCTTGGCAACAGCTGGATGGGCATGCACCCTAGAGAGAACAGAGCCTAGTTTCACCAAGCTCAAGGGGCCACAGATGCCAAGGACAGCTTGTCCCAGCCAGCAAGTGACCTGGGAGATTTCAAGGATGAGGGAGACAGCAGTAGTCACTGCCTTGTCTGATCGTGATGGAGCAACTATCCTAAGAGCATCACTGAGGTCGCAAGCCTCTAATAAGACTCGGAGTCCCCGGGGAAAAGACTCATTTCCCCAGACCTCCCAGAGCCTGTCAAGTAAGAGGGCACTGGGCAGGGAAGATGGCACTACAGTAGTGACTCCCCAGACAGCAGGGACCCAAAGTGATTCCCCCCCCCAGACAGCGGGGACCCACAGTGACCCCACAGACAGCAGGGACCTGCTCTTCAGAAGTCTTTTATTAAAACTGGGTGACATCAGTAAGGAGACAGTACAAAAAAAATTTTGGTCCATGAAAAAAAACAAAACAAAACACAATTCAGTTAATAAAAGCAGTCATCAACAGGGACACTGTGGGAGTGCTGAGTTTCCTCATCATGCTTCCAGCCAAGAGCCAGGCTGGGGCTCAGCTGCCCCAGGGCTGTCCAGTGTCACTGTGGGGAGGACTTCCGAGGGGAGGGGTGGATATAGGACATGGGGAGGACAGGGAGAAGACTGCTGTCCCCAGTACAGAACAGGCAGGGAAGGGTGCAGGAACACTGCTCGCAGGAGCCTGAGGTGGGGGTGGGGAAGCAGGGGCTTTGTCAGTTCTGTGGGTGCAGAGCCCATGCTCAACGGAATCCCCCTGTGCCCAGCTGTCTCCCACCCTGCAGTGTTGTCTGCGAGCCTGGGACATGCTAACTCCGGGTGACAAAACCTGGAACAATCTGAGGCTTCCCTGGAAGATGCAAAACCATCTGTCCCAAGGGGCCAAGATCACACGTCCTGCTGCTACCTGAGGGGTCTGAAGCTTTGAGGGCAGGGGGTGGGGAGTCACAAACCCATTTCAGACCTATTCTCCAGCCCTAGGCGCTTTTACTCCTCAGTGCCCTAGAAGCCACCAGTGGGTTTCAACTGGGCAGACATGGGACAGGAAGACAGGGATGGCCTAGGGCTTTACCCGTTTGATTTCAGGCCTGTTTCTCCATTTACAGGAGGGGGCGGGGTGGAGTGAATGAACAAGCCACTCCTCTAACAGCAGGAAGGAACAGTCTCTGCTGGGAATAACAAGGAAAGGCAAGAACCCAACCCAACACTGGGTTAGGGCCGGTGGGTGGGGAGATCCTAGAGCGGGTGGGCGGGCGGCTACGGGAGTGGAGTGGAGTGCGGCGGGAGCAACAGTTCAAAACACACTCCAATACTGACATGGACCCCACGAAGGGGTCAGACAGCACTGAGGCAGCAGGTTAAGTCCAGAGGGCAGGGACCAACCTGGGGCTCAGTGAAGCCCAAGAACCCGGCTCCTTTAGTGCTACAGGGCAAGAAGTAAAGGAGAGTCTGCTCCAACCTGTGGAGGGAGGGGAGAGGCCGGGTTACCAGGAGGGCCAAGGTCAGCTGGCTTACAGACTGCCCTAGGCCGAGGCTCAGAGGGGGACAGCTCCCAAGGCCCAGGTCTCCTGGCAGGGGCAGGATCAGTGTGGCTGGTCTCCCTGAAGACCACCTGACCTCGGGAGTCCCCACCACTTCAGAGCACTCGTTACTACGGTTCTCTAACACTATCTAGAGGTCCTATGTAGGATAGGGAGGTAGAGGCACTGGGAGCCTGGTGGGGAGGTGCTGAGGTGGGAGGCTGGGGTGCAGGAAGGGACAACAGGTGACTGTGAGACAGAAATGTGACACCCTCTTCATTGTGACACTGTCTTGGAGCCAACAGCATCTCCTGGAATGCCTCAAGCAAGACCACGACAGGTACACTGAGGCAGGCAGCACAGGGCCCAAGGAATCGGTGCAGCCACGCTTGGGCCGGAGAGGCCCTATGTGTTTCGGATCCCCAGGGCTTGCTCTAACTCTTGCCGCCTCTGCTGCACCTGCAGAGAAAACAGGGATGCAAGCTTGAGACACCCAAGGCTGGCAGCCAACACCCCCATCCCGCCTCGTGTGGCCCAGGCACCGCACCAACCTTGGAGTAGAAGTATCGGCACACAGCCTCCTGGGCCCAGGGCTGGAAGTAGAACTCGGCACGGCGCTCCTCTTCTGGGTTACCCACCACGTCGGTCATCGTCTGGGGGAGAAGCAGGGGACAGGACAACATGGCTTCTGCTCTTACGGCTGCTCTCGGTTCAACTGTACCCCCTGCCCACCGGCAACTGCCACCAAAGATGCCGAGGTTCTAACTCCCCAGTACCTGCGACTGTGACCTGATATGGAAATAGGGTCTTTGCAGATGATCAAGTTAAGGTGGGCTCATTGAGATTGGCCCTAATCCAGTATAACTGGTGTCCTTATAAAGGAGGGAAATGTAGACAGAGACAGACACACAGACACAATGTGAAGACACAGGAAGACAGCAAGCCTGAGCTGGCTAGCAGAGAGCATCGCTTTCATTCTGGACTTCCAGTCTCCACCACTGGCAGGCAACCCCAGTTTGCTCAAGTTCAAGCTACGCAGTTGAGGTCAGGTGTCTTCAAAAGCCCCAGCAGACCAAAAAAAAACCAAAAACCAAAACCAACAAAAAACACCCCACGTCACGTGACCCAAGCACCCATTAAGTCTGCTGCGCGGCAGTCGCCACAAGCCAAGCACCTAAGGCACGCGGCCCGGGCACAAGTTCCTGCCTAGGCTCCCGATGCTCTTCTCCCTGGGAAGTATCTCCAACTCCGTTTCCTAAGCTTCCCTCAGCTACTCTCCCTTCGCTCTGAACACGGACTGCTGCCTGTCAGTGTGGCCCTGGTTTACTACTTCTTAGTCACACTGGCCTGTCTTTTCCCAATGGAATACATCTGTAGGAGAGCAGAGACAACACTGGGGAAATACTGACTATATTCCTGACGTCCTGCTTCTATTTCCCTCATCAACTATAAAAAGAACTCTGGGATGGACTGGGAAAAAGAAAAAAGGTGGTCCCTCAATTCTTCACCCTGCTTTCTGCACAGAGGTAAAATGATCACACGCCGCACTCCCTATGTCCCCCTGGGCCTCTCTCAGGCTCTTTACCTTGAGGTCCCTGCACTGGGACTGAAGCCAATCGTTGATGAAAGCCTGCGGGTCCCGGGCGAAGCTCAACATGAACTCTCGCTGAGTCTTCAGCTGGTTGATGGTCTCTATTGTCTCGTGGATCTGAAAGGCAGAAGGAAGGGTGCTCCGTCCTCAAGCCAGGGAAGCTCTGAGCTAACGGCAGGCTCGGGCCGGCACTGCCACAGCTGCCCGGACCCCAGTGCCGGGCTCGCTGCCCAGGGTCCACTGCGTGTGGGAGCTCCTATCGCACTCTGGCACCCTTCAGAAAGCAATGCGCTTGCTTCTCTCCAGGGAAGGGAAGTTGTGCTTTCAGCGTCTTCAACATGCACCATGACAACGGTGAGCTCTGATCACCCGCCACGTTCCAACAGACCCACGTGCTCTCTTAGCATCTCAAGACACCTTCGGCTGACACTGAAGTGGCTACCCTATACCCTAACCTCTCCTCCTCCTATTTATTTGATGCAAAAGCAAGAGGAGTTTTATTTAAGCCAACATGCTGGGGTCGCCCTGCACCCCTCCTCCTCCTCCTCTTAATCTTAGTACAGACAACTCTCCACCCACGGCAGGCCTCCTCTCAGCCCCACCCAACAGGGGCCACATCCCTTTCCTTTGATTCTCAAACCAGAACTCTAGAACCTTGACACATCTCACACAAACTATCAGTCTGGTCTCTGAAGTGGACTTGCTCCAGATCTGCCCCTCCTCAACTCTCTCCACCTACCCGCTAATGCAAAGAGCATTAGGACCTCCATGGAGAGGGTTTGCACGTGCTCTTCCCAGATCAAAGCTTCAGGACCAGGCTCCTACTGCCCCAGTAGCTTTCTCTCCCCAAGTATCAGACCCTGGCACCCTGTGTCACATTCAGTCAGTGAGCTTCGTACTTCTTGTGCTGGTTTTGAGGTCATCTGTAATCGTAGCTGGCCAGGAACGGTGGGCCCTGACTTGCGGTGCGCCTCCTGCTCCCGAGTGCCCGGTGACAGAGTGAGGCGTCTTCCATGGACACCCCAGGCTCACTCTCCCTTTGGACTCTCACGTCCCTTGTTCTCTCTCCCTGGAGTGTCCTCTGCCCCCCATTCCCCAACACCATTGTGCTTCTTCTCCATCTGCTAACTTCCGCGTCGTCCTTCAGAATTTAGTTGAGTATCTACTCTCCCAGGAAAGCCCATACATTATCTCTGGTGGTCACAAAGCACTCTGGCTTTACCTACAGCGATTCTGCCTAGTGTTAACAGTGTCAATGGTGGCGGCGGGAAGGGAGGGAAGGGAGCGAAGAGCTTCTGCTGCTGCCTTACTGTGCCGGGAACAGGCCCGAGTCCTAAAAGCATGGTCTCACTTCATGCAGGGCCATCATGGCTTGTCTCTATAACCCCAGCAGTGCTGAGCATGGTGTAGGAGAATCATCGTGTGTTTGAGGTCAGACTAGTCTACAAGGGAGAGATGGGCTCAAAATGCTGAAAACAAAACCAAAATGTCACAGGCGGAATCTAAGTGCACGCATGTATCACCACACATTACCGACAGCCTGGCATATACTGGTTCTGGCTATCAATATATAATGTGTGTGTAATTTTTTTCCTTTTTTTTTTTTTGGTTTTTCGAGACAGGGTTTCTCTGTGTAGCCCTGGCTGTCCTGGAACTCACTCTGTAGACCAGGCTGGCCTCAAACTAAGAAATCCTCCTGCCTCTGCCTCCCAAGTGCTAGGATTAAAGGCGTGCACCACCACCGCCCGGCTCAATATATTTTTAGTTAAAACCAAAAAGCAAACGGCAGCTAGGAGCTATGATGGAGGGATAGGACAGAGAGCCCTACCTTGTTGTCTAGAGTTGTGATCTCCTGGGAGCTATGATGGAGGGGTAGGACGGAGACCCTACCTTGTTGTCTAGAGTTGCAATCTCCTGCTGACTGGCAGTGGACAGCAGGAAAGAGTTCATCTGGGTCTTCAAAGTGTCATCCACCTCCACATCAATGTCATAGCACGCTGTCTTTTTCTGGTCATTTGGGTCAACACTGGGCAGGAAAGCAACAGGGTCCAGTAAATGGTTTTTTCTGAGACTTACTTGCCAACGTCAGAAAGGGGGTCCAGGGATGAGGGGGAAAGGTCAAAGGGTACAGCAGAGACACTCTACATCTTCTTTCTGAGAGCTGTATGGAGTTGTCTCCAGATGTCTACACTCCAAACAGATGTAACGTAGGACATAGCCTGTCCCTAACAGATGGTAACTCATTAAACTTGGGTTTTCATTGCATTTACTTATTCTCTGTGTATGTGCACTCTAGAAGAGAGAGGGCATTGTAAGACCAGTTCTCTCCATCTGTCACACGGGTTCCAGGGTTGATGTCAGGCTGTCAGGCCAGGCAGCTACAGCCTTTAACCTACTGAACCATCTTGCTGGTCTGAGTTTGGTTTTAAGAAAGTTATAAAATTCAAATAGCACCAAAGGAATTTTGTGAAAAGTTTTAAGAGCAGAAGTCCAAGCTGGCAGTGGTGGCGCACGCCTTTAATCCCAGCCCTCAAGAGGCAGAGGCAGGCAGATCTCTGAGTTCGAGGCCAGCCTGGTCTACAGAGTGAGTTCCAGGACAGCCAGGGCTACACAGAGAAACTCTGTCCAAAAAAAAAAAAAACAGCAAAAAAAGACTAGGAGTCCAGCTTCCGTAGCCTCGATGTACAAGCTCTGGAGTGACTACAGGATGAGGGGCGGAGGGACTAAGGACACGGCCTTTGCGGTGTAACATGGAACAAAGCGGCAAAGAACTGACATCTGACAGGAGCGTGGCACTTTATCTTCCAAACTATGAGAAGACAAAGCAAGAGTTGGAGTCTGGCTCGAAGCCCCGTCTTTCTTAAAAAGATGGTTGCTGATTCCTGTCACAGTGCGAGCTGGTAACTAGTCTCCAAGGGGAAGTGGGGCCCTACTATGACTAGCATGAGAGAAGAGTGCACAACCACACCAGCCACCGGCCACCCTCAGGGCATAAACCCCGCAAAGGTGAACAGAGCAACAGGCAGGCACAGGTTGGTATCGCCGTCAGTTTAATACAGTAAGGGGCTTATGTAATTTAAATAGAACAAGCACATCTAACGAGGCCTCCGGCAGTCTGACAACTGGCCGTGCAAGCTGGTCTGCGGCCCGGTGGGCGGGCGGCCGTGCAAGCTGGTCTGCGGGCGGGCACCCAGGCGGGCGGCCGGGTTTCAGAACACACTCACCTGATGACGTGATTAATGATGATGGGCTCTGGAGGCATAAGCAAGGCGTGGAGCCGCTGAGGGATCTCTGAGAACTTCATCCGCTGAGATTCAAAGATCTGAGAGAGAGAGAGAGAGAGAGAGAAGAAAAGAGAAGAGAGAAGAGAGATAGAGTGAGGGGGAAGGCGCGCACTACAAATCGGCACTTTCAGTGCAATTAATCTCCCCACATAGAATGCCCTTTGCATCTGCATACCTGCTGGAGGTACTTGTCACAGATAACAAACTCTCGCTCGTGAGGGTCCTGGAGCTTGTGTGTTTTAATATACTGCCACAGTGCTTGGATGATCACCGGACGCGTCTGGGTATGGATGCCCAAGAGCCGAGCCAGGCGAGGGTCTAATTTAAACTGGGGGGGCTGCAGAGAACCAAGAGTGTGGGTGAAGCTACCGAGCTGGTTCCACGTGTCTTTGGGGTGCTCGCTGCAGCAACACGTTCACGCTAACAAACACTAGTAAATCTGGACGGCGAAGGTACAGAGGACGAGGAAACAAAAAGCACCCGAGCAGACATAACCCTTCCGCCTCAGACACTCATGCAATACGGCCATGAGAGCTGGACTCCTCCACACGCCCACAGAATACCTGGTAATCCAGCATCAGCAGGACAGTACACCGTACATTCACATCTCCAGGTCGCTTCACCTGGAAGCCATCGGTCTCCTGGGTAGTGGCGGTCCTGTGCCACTACAGAGAGGAAGGTGTCAGGGAGTACTCTTCCAGAGGGAAGAGCTGGGGTGGGAGGGAAGAGCGTCTGTAATAACTGAACATTTAACTTTGATTACTGAGGCTACTGCGGAAGAACAATAGCTCAAGGCATCTCTAAAAACACACATGGCTTTGGGATGATTGTCTGCGTAAGCAGAACCTTCTCATCCTGTTTGAAATGACTGCGCTTAAAAAGGCTTGAATCCCCAGTGATAATTTTACCCGCAAAATGAATATTATACATAGAACAGAAAGCTAAGCGTCAATTACTGAGGGCCAGCTATCTGAATCTACAACATGTCACATTCAATTACTGAGGCCCAGCTATCTGAGTCTACAACATATTACATTCAATTACTGAGGGCCAGCTATCTATAAGTCTACAACACGTCACATTCAACGTGACAGAGCTAGAACTTGAGCTGACTCTAGCCCACGGGCCTAGCTACTCTACTCTACTGCTAGCACATCAAGTACATTACAGATTTCTATCGACTCTGTGACTTACTTCCCATGTCTCTTAGTGGCTCTCAGAGTTAAGGGGCTGCAGCTAGAGTGGTAAAGAAAGGGGCAAGTTAAGTTCACATGGAACACTAGACCACTCTGGTTATGTCCCAAAACACTGTGGCTAACAGCTAACACAGTCTTAGCAACATTGAACAGCCAGGTGTTGTTAAGTATTTCTGGTTATCTGAAATATAAATCTAAAGGATCAGGGTCCAAAAGGAAGATCTAGATCAATAACCTAGACAAACTAGTTAGCTACAGCAACTGCTATCAGGGAAATAAAACATGCCAGTAACTACATCCCACCAATACTTATGAGCAAGATGCAGAGACAGCCGGAAGGGCAAGAGGACTCGACTCCACCAGAATCTCTTTGGGGACAGGAGTCAGGACAGCAACAGGTGGGTCAAATCAGACAGCAAGAGCTCCTGGGTCCCAACTCAGTGCAGCTAGCGCCGCCTAGAGGTCAACGTGCAAACTGCAGAGGTGGGACCCCACCCCTGGGCTAACCTGTTCAAGCTTGGCTCCCAAGTCCATCATCCGGAGAAAGTTAAGCCTGGAAGGCAGAACTACTCACTTCTACCAGATGGTTGTCTGGCCCATAGAGGTCTTTGTCCAGTTCGATCACCAAGGACTTAAAGAAGGAAGAGAACTTTCTCTTTTGCTTGGTGGCATCATATTTGGACAAGGCTGACTAGAAAAGAGATGGGGAGTTGGAGGGGGAGAGTGTGTTATGTTGTTACACAAGGCCAGAAAGAAGTCCCCAGAACAAAGCTCCTTAAGAAGCAATATCTAACTCCACTGGGGAAACGTCTTCTGGTTATGGCCCGGTGGCTACAGTCAGCCCTGGCCACAGCAGAGCGATGACAAGGGCAGGGTCTCTGGCTTCCCACTGGCAAAGGAGGTCAAACCGTTAACAGCACAAAGCTCGCTGGGACGGAGGAAAGCCTGGCAGGCAGCAGAGGGCAAATGAATCACAGGCAAAAGGCAGTGGAACAAAACCTGCCTTCATCTGGACAGAACACAGGGCCAGCGCACGGCCCGGGCTACCCAGAGGCTCTGGTTCACCCCAACGAGCAGTTAAAAATAGTGCCAGGGTGCAAAGCACTGAGCGAACCCCGAGCCTCCCCAACGGGCTGCTGGGTGGAGAGTTTGGGGGTACTCGTTAGTCCGATGATCCCCTGGGAGAAACAAGGGCCAAGTCTTTGGGTGACTATCACACTTACACCGTGGTACCTCCACGGAAGCTGGGAAGACAGAAATAACCTCAAGGACCTAAGGGAGGTAGCATGGCCTGGAAGCTAAGCCCGGCTGGGTGGTGGGGACGAGTGCCCACTGAAATCATCTACTAATGCTGCATCACCACAGCAAACCAGACCCCGGACAGCAAGGGTTTCCACCTGCTACCAGCGGGGCTGTGGCAGCGGACACAAAGGACCGTTGTCTTTGTCCCCAGCCCCTTCCGGAAGCTCCCAGCAGGAGTGGTGAACAGCAGTCAGGTTCCCTGCCGGCCACACAGCACGGCTCCTTCCCAGCAGCTCCCGCCCTGAGCACCAGCCACAGTGGACCTTGAACTCACGTCCTCCAGGAGCCGGCCTTCTACCCGGAGCTCCCAGGAAGCCACCGTCCCTTCCCCGTCCTCCGCATCCGACTTGGCCGGATTGAACGTGTTGGAAATGAAAATCCGCAGCTTCCGTTTTTGCTGAGGAAGGCAGAAACAGGATTGACGGTGGATCTTCAGTCATAAAGGTTCCCTAAAACTCCCAAATTACTCCTCACAGGCTGGCTTACTGCAGGGGGATAAAGACCCCACTTAGAACTGAGTGTAAGTACACACACCAGGGGACTAGGGAGACAAAAATCATGCAAAGTGGCAGGTTCCCAAGGTAGTGAGTAGTTACAGCAGAAACAAGGACAGGATCTATTTCTGGTGCTAGAGCCGTGGAAAGCTCCCCCGCCCCTTGGCCTGCCAGCTGTTCTACTCCTATGCTCCTAATGTAATTCCTGGTTTGTAGGCGGAAGGGAAAGATGCAATTTAAATGCCAAAGAGAGCTGTGCTGTGCCTCTGATTTTCCATCCTAAGCCTGGAGACCTGGGTCCCATCCGTCCCTCGACCCCCTCTCTGCCTGGTGCTTTCCGGTTACCTTGATGGGACGTTTCAAGGCCTCCTGGATATCTAGCCGCTTCCTCATAATAGTCTGGTCCAGTTTCCTTTCAAAAGCCAGGAGATCCATGTAGGCCTGCGATTCTGGTACCAATTCCCGAATCTTAGGGACAGAAAGACAGGATTGGGCCCTCGAGCTGGCCACCGCTACTCTCAAAGTCACTACCCCTTCAAGAAGACCCCTCTAGTTGCACTCACCCTTTGAGGTAGGATTTTGTCAGCCATCTTCTTTTTCTTTGCACTGTTCAGAATAAATACTGTTATCAGGTTGGGATAGGAACTAGTCAGAACACGAGTAACGTAGTGAGCGCCTTCGCTTAGGGTACAGCTAAGGCCTACGGAATGACTCCTTTTAAAGACTCTACCTCTCCCATTACCACCAAAACTCCACTTCTTCATGAAAGCCTTCAAAAGGGTGAGTCCCCGAAGCACCGTTTGGTGCCCGAGCACAGCGCTGACTTCCTGGTTCAGTATTCCCACCACCAGCACCCTCAGAGGCCTCCCCCAATACCCTGCTTTCCTTCACCCCAGGGGTCATCTTACTTGTGATTTCGATTTTGGACCGCCTGCTGCTGGACCTGTTGGATCTGTTGAGGCGCAGGTCTCTTGCGGGACTGGTCCATCCCTGACTGGGCCAGGCCAGGTCGGACTGAAGGGTTCCCCCCATAGCCAGGAGGGCCCATGGAAGGTCCCTGAGGTGTCATTCGGCTACCTGGCAGCATACCTGGTCTCTACAGAAGGGAGAGGACCCAGAGATGTCATACTTTTCCTTGCCAGCCCCACCAAGAAAGGGAAAGTGGTGGAAACCTGGATTTTAGGAATGAGATAGGGTTGGGGGTAGGGTGGGGGGACAACCAGACAGCCCTTTGCTTCTTTGAAATATGGTAACTGGACCTTCTTCAGTGATTTCATAGAATACGATCTAAAAAGTAGAGTATACTCAATTTTTCTGGTCTATGCTGGATCTGACTCATCGGACATCTCTAGTCCTACTTTTTTTTTTTTGCTAGCTACTGTCTCCTCTAAAGCTGACCTCAATTAGCAGCGACAGCCTGAGTATTCCTGGGGACACTGGGGCTGCCCATTCCCCTCTGCATTCCACGGCCATCCCAGGGCCCACTTCCCCCACCCTGGTTCCACACTCACTCCTCACGCGGAAACAATGCCGCTGGGAGCAGGTAAGGATGCTAACCTCCTCCCCCCCACTCTTCCTCTGCTCGGCTTCCCCCACCTCCACTCGGGCCCGAGCCCCTCCCTAGGGAGTCCCTCCCACTTCTCCCTCACCCCAGTCAGTCCTCCGCCCTCGCTCGGCCCCGCCCCCGGCCCGCGCGCCCCTCCTCCTGTCCCACTCACCGGATAGGCCGCCCCGGGCATCGGAGAGCGGTACAGCCCTTGACCCGGCGCCGGGCCCATTCGCACGGGAGGCCCGGGAGTTCCGCCCGGACCCAGAGCAGCCGCCACGCCCGCTCCTCCTGAGGCTCCCGCGCCGCCGCTCGGAGCCACAGACTGGAAACCCGCCCGGGCCGCCATCTTCCCGGAGCCGCCGCTGCAGCTGCACAAAGAACCGGAACCGGAACTCCCCCCGCCCCCCGCGCGCCCCCCGAGCGCCTGGGCTGCTTGTGGGCCCGGCCCGCCGGCGGGCACGGGCGGCTCGGGGCAGCGAGACTACGGGCTAGAGGGGGCGACTAGCGGGAAAGGCGTGCTGACCACTCCCTCCTGCCTTCACGGGCTAGGAGGGAGCACCATAGAGAAGCGTGTGCGGATAAAGAGGTGCCCGGAGCGAGCGCCCCCAGGCGGTTGGAGGACGACAAGGCCTTGCACCCCGCTGGCGGCTGGAGTGATGCTTCGCCTCTGCCCAGTGCATTTACCTCTCCAAATTCTGGGCGCTTTGCTTTTCGTTCTCCTACTGCTCGGACTCCGGGTAGTAAAGAGGAAAACGTGCTGTTTGTTCGTTTTACAAACGGAAAAGCTGAACTCAAAGGAGGTGAATATCGCCGCAAAGACAAATCAAAAAGAGAAAAGCCATCCTGGATTCCGATCTCCTGATAGCCAGGGCCTCATTTCACAATTAATGGCTCGGTAGCTCTCCGGCCCGGGAACTTAACCCTTCACCTCAGACCTCTAACGATTTTTTTTTTAACCTTGAATCTTCTCCAACGAGTCCTGGATGTTCCTTGCCATAGATTACTCTGCTGGTGCCCTCCCTGCCCAGTGATCAGACGATTCCTGAACCTGTCCTTTTCCATGAGAATCAGTGTTTACCTGATCAAGTATGGGGTAGCCCAGTCTAGCGTTAAACTCACTGTGTAATGGAAGATAGCTGCTCCATCGCCTACCTGCTGGAATTACAGGTATAACCACCACATCAGGCCTATACCACTCAAATTTCCTTACTCTAGTTGTGTGGCCCTCAAGGCAAGCGCCATTCTAAAGATAACACCCATAGAGTCTGCAACTAAAAACACTGAGCAGGCTGACGGCAGCTCAGACCTTTAATCCCAGCGTTTGGGAGGCAGCAGGATCTCTGTGACCTCGAGCCCAGCCTGGTCTACAGAGTGAGTTCCAGGACAGTCAGGGCTACACAGAGAAACCTTGTCTCGAAAAAAAAAAACAACAACAAAAAACAAACAAAAACCAAACCAAACAAACAGAAAACCAACACTGAAGAGATGGTTGAAACCCAGTTTATTAGACCAGAGGCATGCGTCACCCGGAGCCCCTCCTGCTGCTCCCCAGTCAGTGCACATTTCTCAGCTTTGCCCTGTTTCTTTCTGGGGAGTTCTGATCTCTAAACAACTCTTGGGAACCAAGAGGTCTGGAAGATTCTAGAGCCTCACCCTCCAGCTCCAGGCCAACGCACACAGGTGATCTGCCCATAAGTCCTGTTTTGGGATTAGAGACCAAGAGACAGTGGGGACAGAGAAGGCCTGGAAAGGGATCGGAGCTCTGGCCTGGGAAGGGTGCCGGGTGGGGGTGGGGAGGCCCTCTACCTCAACTGTGGCCCCCTACGGTAGGTAGGGACATACAACAGCAGGGCTTTCAACTTCTGCTCTAGGCCCATCTCTTTCCTCACATGATCAAGCCCTGGCTCACCAGGAAATGCAAGTGGTGGACCTGGGCATCAGGTGAGGACAGGGCACTGGGCACCCCGAGGAAAGAAAGGCCACTGAACGAGGGCTTCAGCTTCTGGCTGTGGGTACCCACTGCCCAGCTGCAAGAGTGGGCATCGATCCCCTGTCTGTAACTCTCTTGGCTTAGTTTCCAGCATAGCATAATGTCCTCCATTCTCGGATAGGGGCTACCTCTCCAGGAATCCCTTCCCTCAGGGAGGCCACAGTCAGCCAGGCAAAGGACACTGGGATAGGTGGAGCAAGGAGAAGAAGGATATGTTAAGGCTGTGGGGAGGGCAGAGGGTGCCCCGGTGGTGGGGGCAGAGGGCGAGGCCAGAAAGAGGCAGAGCTTGTAATTCACAGCTTCCTTTATGTCGCCACCGAGACAGTGCGAGGGTTACAATGCGCGTGTCATCTCCTTGTGCTTCTCAAAGGGATGTGTGTACACAGTACAGACACCGGGGGAGAATCCAACTCTTTATATGGGCAAAGGCATTCAGAGACAGGAGAATGGGGGGGGGAGACAGAAGGAGGACTTGGGGTGGGAGGGTGGTTCTCAGAGACAAGAGGGAATGGAGGGGAGACAAACGGGGTGGGAGGGGAGTATATACAAGGTTATAGTAATATAGAGTCTGTATCATATAGAAATAGAAAATGCAGATGAGGTTGCCGAGAGAAGCAAATGAAGTCGGGGAGGAGGACTTGGGATTGTTCCATAAGAAAATTTATGGATGTGGCCCTCTGCAAAGGCCTCTAAGAGAGAAGCCAGTGAGGTCAGGCGGCCGCGCCCCTCCCCCTGAGCTGGGAGCTTAACCAACCAGGTCTTCTAGGGGATGTCACAGAGAGGGCTGCCTCTTGGGATTTCTCTCCAGCAGCTTTGGAGTGGAGGAGACTTACAGATGTGGGATGTGGCCTACAGCACCAGGGCCACACGGAGTCCCCATCCCTATTTCTTTAGAAGATCCTCTGTCCCCTAAAGATCCCGTATGCTTGAGGGAGCAGAACTGAGCATGGAGTCCTTACCTGGAGACTTGGGCTCGTGGGGAGTCACCTGGCTGAGAGCATCTCTTAAGGCTAGGAAGCCCCCTCCCCTGCCCTCTCCCTTAAGGTACATTCTCTGGTTTGGGGCCAAATTTCAGACCCTAGAGATCCCCTCCACCCCTCCACTAGGAGGGGGCTTTGGTGACTGGAGGCAGCAGAATGTAGGTGGACACTCAGAAGACAGACAGACAGACAGAATTCAGGCTCGGAGCTAGGGGAGGCAGCATGGAGCAGAGGGGCAGCCTGAGGTCGCGGCCCATCTCTTTCTCTCTCTCTTTTTATATTAGTTTAATTTCGTTAAAATAAAAAGATGGGGTAGAGGCTGGGAGAGGACTCTATGGTCAAGACGCTCTTCTCACCACAGACAAGAGGGAACCACTGCCCAGGAATGCAGTTAAGTCCCCGGGGTAGCTGGGGGCAGTTGGGGGCCCCTTGCTCCCCCAGCCCTCCCCACCTAGGCCTTTGGTTCAGCGGCCTGCGAGGGCTTAGCAGGTAAAGTCCTCAAACGTGCCTCGAGCTGGATGGTGAGGTAGGATGTTGGCAGCGTACGTCATCCCGGCAGGATGTCCTCGGAGGCTCTCGCAGGGATTCTAACAGAGGGACATAAGATGGAAACAGGTTACAGAAAGGGATGCAGGTAAACAAGGTGGCGTGGAGATGGGTTGGTGTGAGGCTGTGGGGGAAGGGCGCGCCGGAGCCGGAGGTCGCCTCCCTGCCTTGCTCCCTCACGTGTCTCTTGACGTCATCCAGGCTGAGCGCCACGCCCTTATCTGCGCTGCTCCTCTTAGCCTCCTTCTGGCACTTCCCACGTCTACACAGCCGGTGCTTAATGACCTGGGAGAGGTTCGGGTCGGGGTGGGTGGACTGGAATGCCCCATGGGGCGGCCCCGCCCAGCCCTGCCCCCTTACCTCCTTACCTCGTAGGCATAGTCAAAGAGTTCCAGCACTGTGAGGATGCTGGCCCCGATGAACAATCCCATCTGACCCCCGATGTCACCTGTGGGCTCAGGTCGGAGAGGTTAGTGGGCTCAGGACCAAGGGGCTATGGGGCTCAATAGGACTGGGGCAGGCCAGCCATGTTTGCCGAGATTGGCTGATACAAAAGGATCGGAAAACCAGACTCTGGCGGGGTTTTTATTCTCTATTCTTTTCTGTATTTTCCTTCCCAAAATGAGTATTTCTTATTCAAGAAAAAATAAATAAATTCTTAGCCGGGCAGTGGTGGCGCACGCCTTTAATCCCAGCACTGGGGAGGCAGAGGCAGGCGGATTTCTGAGTTCGAGGCCAGCCTGGTCTACAGAGTGAGTTCCAGGACAGCCAGAGCTACATAGAGAAACCCTGTCTCGAAAAAAACCCTAAATAAATAAATTAAATTAATAAAATAAAATAAAACAAAACACACAACTTTCTTAGTGCCTGGACCTCTTCCAAGGACATATGGAACAGTTTCTGCCTATATCTCTCAGCACCTTCTCTGATGCCTGACTTGTCCACTTTGTCCTAAGAGAAGTCCCGGTCCCTTTCCTCCACTTCATGCCACACAAGAGGGCCCAGGGAAAGTTCCCTGGGGAGGGGACAGACTGAGGACACCTAGTTGTGGGTGGGAGGGGTCATATCATATCCTAGGCATAGGAGAAGGCTGGTCATTCCTCACCCAGGAGCCCTGCGATCTCATAGGCCTTTTTCTGCTCGATGGTCTCATAGTTGAGGACTTCAAAGAATATGTCCAGCACCAAAATGTTCTCCCTGCATGGGGTGGGTGGGGGAAGAGGGAAAAAAAAAAGCTAGGTCCAAGTGCTATCTCTGCCCCTTACTAGATGGGTGATGTTAGCCGTGAGCCTCTCCGAGGCTGTTTCCATGTTCCTGAGACGTTGTGGAGAGCCCTGCCTGCTAGGGGTGTCGTGAGGATTAAATTAAATGGCATGCATGAAAAGACACTGCATGCTGGCAAGTGGAGGCAATCCCAATTACAGTGATGAGGATGGAGTTAGAAGATAAAAAGAGAGAGGAGGAGAGTGCCTGAATTAACTTGTTCCAGCTTGATCTCCCCACACACACAACCCACATTCTCTAGGTGCCTCTTGGACCTTCTGCGACTTGTCTCAACTTCCTCGTGCCCCAGAGACTCTCGTTAAAGTCCACCTGCACCCTCTGCAGTCCTTGTACAAGGGCCCCGCCCTGAGCAGGAGACTCCTTACCCTATGTACTGCTCAGATTTGTTGAACTTCTTGGCCAGGTACTTGGCCGAGGCTTTGCTGGGGATCTTCACCATGGACAGCTCCTTGCCATAGCGGGTCAGGTTGCAGGGCATCTCACAGACGCAGTATTCCTGGTCTTTCTCCACTAGGAAGTCTGTGCTCACATGAAAGGCACAGATTGAGTGGTGTCCTTCTGCAGTGCCTTCCCAATATGGACACGACGGCTCTGTCCCAAAGATACCTAAGACCTTCTCTCATTCACCTTAGCCCTGTGTCTACTCAGCCCTGTGACTATCCTTAGCTCATCCTCACCCAGCCTTCCTACCCATGTATTTAATCTTATGCATCATTCCCTAGGGGTTTTAAAAGACCAATCATCTGAGGCTGAAAGAGGGTGAAGGCTCTCCCAAGTGACTCTTATTAATTCGCCACAGAGACCTTTGAAGGTGCAGTTCTCAGCATTTAGAGGCAGATGCAGGTGGAAGCACACAGACATTGTCCAATCAAATTCAACCTTGATTTCAGTGCCCTGCACACGGGACAGACAGCATTTTCTTCCCTCCCCCTAGCTGTCCCAGGTCAGAGAGGCTCACCCAGGGCAGGGTCTGCACACTCCTTGTACTGCTCTGGGGTGCAGTATGGGGCATCCCCTACAAAGGAAAGAAGACGGGACAGGTAGAGATTAAAGGGATCCTGCAATGACACGGTACTGTGTAAGGACGAATCTGGAAGATGGGTCAGAAGGATGAACCATCCCTGCTGCCCTGGAAGTGACCTACTCTCCAGCCCACCTTTTAAAAACCCTCCCACCACACCCTGTAGACCAAGAGACAAGAGTCAGAAACATAGATGAAGTGATCAGGGACCAGGGTTAGGAAGGACAATCCAGACGGAGCACAGGTGAGGGGCAGTGTAGCCTGAGATAGCTCAGGGTTGTGCTTGGAACCTTGGAGCCTGACCTGGCATGTGCACCATGCGGCAGTTGCAGTTTTCCACCAGGTAACGCGTCTCGCAATCGATCCGGCAGGCAGTGATGCTGTAGGAGTCGAAGAAATCCGAGTCCATGGTAACAGCATTGCAGGTGCCCCAGGGTGAGGGCAGGTAGATGAGCTGCTGGGAGAGCCGGGGAGCTGGGGAAGTGTGGGGGCTTCTCCCCAACTCCCCGTAAGGGTCTTCTCTGCAAGATACAGAACTCAAGAGTCTTGCTCCTGGAGCTCTAAGGTCTTAGAGTTTGCAGAATGTTCCTCCCATTCTTGATCACCCACCACTGTGAGTGTGTGTGTCAGGTATATGTGTTACGTGTGTGTGTGCATGTGTGTGTCAAGTGTGTGTGTGTCAAGTGTATGTGCATGTGTGTGCATGTGTATGTCATGTGTATGTGTCAAGTATGTGTGTGTGATGTGTATATTTCAAGTGTGTGTACATGTGTGTGTCATGTGTATGTGTCAAATGTGTGTGTGCATGTGTGTGCCATGTGTATATGTCAAGTGTGTGTGTACATGTGTGTGTTTGTGTTCCCATGCATAGTCCAGAAGTAGATGTTGGATATGTTCCTCTATTTCTACTTATTGTTTTTGAAGGAGGATCTCTTACTGAATTTGGGGCAGCTCACTGGCCAGCTAGCTTCATGAATCTATCTGTCTCTGCACCCCCCAACCCAGAAATGGGGTTACAACTGTGTACCACTCTGGTTTACATGGGTATTGGGGGTCTCACTTGAGAGCCTCATGCTTGCATAATAAACACTTTACCCACTGAGCCATCTCCTCAGTCTCCCAGAACTCTATCTCGACTCCCCAACACACGCTGTAGCCCCTCACCCTCTGCTCCTGGCAAGACACAAATGTCTGGAAGCCTGGGGCCACGCCAAAGCCCAGCTGGTCGATGAAAGGAGGTTCGTCCTGACTGTGAATCTGCACTTTGATGCCCGCTTCGAAGGACGTCTCATCTGTAAAGATGAAGGCATGAGAATTGGGAGGATTTCTGAGCCCTTAATCATCTTCAGAGCCTGTGGCGTCACACATCCCTGGTAATAAGCAGCCTCCACTGGGACTTGGTAAGGAGGCAGTGGGGTCCAGGCACACCTCATCGTCCTGTGTTAGCAGCTTCATGGTGCTCCAGTGACCTCCGGATCCTACACACATCCCTCTTACCTTGTGTCTACAATGTATCTTGCAGTTTCAGATTATTTCTCCTGGACTGTCACTGTCTCAGCCCCTCCAACTCTCCTCAGCCCCTTCTCTTTTCTCCCCATCTCTCTGCCCCTAAGTCCCCTGAGACCAGACAGCCAGGCAATCCAAGAAGAGAGGGAGTTATTTATAGAGTGAGTGGCGGCCACTGATGGAAGCGGATGCTTGGTTACCTTGGAGAGTAACTAAACCAGGAAGGAGGAGCCAGGGAATCGAGAGTGTGGAAGTCAGATAGGGGCAAAGACAGACTTGGTGAGATCTCTGGAGAAAGCAGATGAGACTGAGTTTGGTGTCAGGACCACACAGTGAAGCCCTAGTTGAGTCTGGGGCCAGAGGGGCCCAGGGAGGGTGCTCCTAAACAGGCTAACATACCGGTCTCTCCCCACACAGGCAAGTATTCATCTTGCTGAATGTCCAGCATGATCTCCAGGCCGTTGCCAGTCCCACCTTTCATGGTCTTCAGTCGTGGCCGCCCATCTTGGCCTGAGTTGAATGTGTAACACTTCCCATACCGCGTGAAGACCTGGTGGAGGGCAGAGTGGAGAGCATGAGAGTCCTGCCAGCCAAATGAGCTTCTGGTCCCGTTTAACCAATGAGAACCACAAGGGATCGGACACAGGCAGACAGAGAGTGGAGTACTGATCCCCTCTCTGCCTCTCTAACACCATAGTGGCTTAGCCCCTCGCGATTTTAACATTGTAACTCTTGCCGGGAGGACTGTCTTGTGCTCCTTCAGTCTAGGAGTGATAACAACTTCCCGCTAAGGCTAGCTCCATCCCCCCCCCTTACTGGCTTCCTTAATCCTTCCCAAATAGCCCCTTTGTTAAAGTCTTCTCAACTGAACTATCAAGGGACAATCTTTCTCTTGCTAGGACCCTAACGCGCACCGCTGTCACCATGATCCTATAACTGCTAAACCTCTGAGGCCTTCTGAAACAGATCTTTAGATCTTTGCTTTGGGATTTCACTCCTGAGTTAGAAATCCTTCCAAGGCCTTCCTCTATACCTAAACCCTTCAAAGCTAAGCCTTTCAGGCTCTTCCCTCTCTCAGTCTCTCGTGTCCACCATTGTTCCATTATCAGTAGAACCTGAGAGCAGCCCCAGTCGCCACGCCAAGAACCAAACTTACTCTGGCATATCCCCTCTTCTCCCAGGAATCAGGACTGAATATCAAGGCATGGCATATTTGGGTGCTTATAGAACTCAGAGGGCCTCAAGGGAGATACTCTCCTTGTTAAAGATCCTGTAGCCTCTGCCCTCACTGAGGCCCAGTGGTCAAAAACACTAGGTTACAATCACTTCAGGGGCTGGGATGAAATCCATGTAATCCTACATGGTAGGGCATAGAGGGGTGGGTATAGAAGACCAGGCATCTGAAATCTACACGGGCTAGAGGGGCATCAGGCTAGACCGGACTACGAGCCGATCTGGGGAGATCGTGGGATGACAGCTGGCTCCATATCTAGAAAGTCCCTTCACCTCTGGGCAGGGGAACCAATGGGGAAAGGTTCTAAGAGCAAGGGATTTGATTTAGAGGTTTCCCAACTTCACAGACAGACAGACAGACAGACAGACAGACACACACACACCCCGCTGGTAGGGGCTGCAACTCCCATAGGAAGGAACACAGGAGACAAAGTAAGGATGTAATGAAGTCCCTGTTGTGAGATCTGTTGGCAAGGTGTTGGGGTGAAGGGAAGGGCCTGCTCTCTCCACCTATGACCCCATTCTGCACTTCTAGAGAAACGGTGGCTCCTCCTCAAAACTATCGCTCCAGGGATGATAGTCAACAACTAGCCAGTCGTAGGCAGCCCCCAGATGGTCAAAGGTTGACCTCATAACTAGAACAAGGTTGGGACCATGGAGAGGTCTGGAGAATTGCAGCTGAGACTGGAAGACATTCCTGGCCTCCGAAGAGCAGCTAATTACTGGTGAGGGCATATTTCAAGACACGAGTAGGAAGAGCTGTGCACCTGGGGGGTTCTTAATCTAGCTGTAGACTCTGGGATCCCAGGTCAGTTCTAGCCCCCGTCAGGTAGGGTCCAGCAGTTACCAGCCTCAGCCTCAGGAGCTGATCTGATGGCCAGAGGGAGCCATGGCATACACTCTTGGGGTGTTATGGTAAGCATGGGTCCCACTCACCACTGAGAAGTTGTGGGGACCACAGGGGCCCCCACAGTAGGAACAATATAGCAGCATGTCCTCCAGACGGTGGCAAGAGCGGTTGTAGAAACGATGGAGATTAAAGGGCTCCCCGGAGAAAGCCTCTGGCCCAGGTGGAGCAAGGGGCACCCCAGGATCGTCACTTTCATCCAGCCCTAACATGGGGGCCAGGTACAGCAGGTCAGGATAGCTGAGCTGGGACAGTCGCACAGCATTGGTGTTGCAGAAGGTGACAGCTGGGAAGGCCAGTTCTGTGGTGGCCACCTCATCTAGCAAAGTCACGTGCGGGTAGCTGAGGTAATAAGCAACGCGGTCCCCTACCTGGCACAGGAAGGCACCCAGTGCTATGACAAAGGCCACTGCCCATAGGGCCTGCTTTGGCCCTGGGCCCCCTTCCACAAAGACATGGCTGGCACCATGGAGGGTACAGCTGTTGGCAAAGGCCACCAAGTCCCTAGGTGAGTCACCCACATCCAGCTCTGCTCCTGCTTCTTTTTCCTTCTCTTCCTCTTCTTCAGATTCTGAACTGTCCTCCTGCTGCTGCCGGGGGTGGTGGGGACCCCAGATCTCTCCCACGGATCCTGGGGCCTCCTCTCCAGAGGAGAATGACACGGAGCAAAAGATCTGGATGGGCATCTTCTCCAGGAGACAGGAAGAACGTGCCGGAGGGGACTGAGATTGGACTTACGGGTGTGGTCCAGCAGGGTCAGCTACCTAACCCGTCAGCCAGGCCTCCGCTGGCCCAGCTGTTTGTCCTTCCTCACCAGAGCCTCTGTGGCAGTGTGGCTGAGCTGGGGCAGGGCATGGGGAGGAGGACCAGACTGCTCTGCTAGAGAGGGCGTGGTCTGGCTGAGCTGGGGCAGGGAATGGGAAGGAGGACCAGACTGCTCTGCTAGAGAGGGCGTGGTCTGTGCAGATGATGAATGATTGATAGCTGCTGAGAAAGGGGGGCCTTGCGGGGGGGGAGCTGAAGACCTTTGTCCGACACTGGCTCCAGCAGGATGGAGGTTTTGGGCTCTTGGTACCCTCTCCTCAGGTGAGGCGACGCCCACTGCTCTCCCTGCCAGGACGACCTCAGCTGGTGCCCCCTTCCAGGACACTCGTGTATACTCTCCTCCTCCACGGCACCCCAGCACGCCCTCAGGGTCCCCAGCCCAGTTCTGTTACCTCCCTTTATTCTTACTTCATCACTCCTCTCCATCCTCAGTCACTCCGGATGTTACATTGACCCACCCCCTTCCCCCATCTCCCAGCCTACGTTCAGCCTCCATTCACTCTTATCATTTCTTTGATACTTAGTTACCTTCTCATCACCCACCCTAATTTACTTTGTTACTCCCGGAGCCTCCTATACCCGCGTCCTTCCCTTGACCCCCCCCCCCCCAGTCTCTAACTCCCGTTCTCCTCTAACCTAGAGCTCTATTTCAGGTCCGCATCCCTCCCCCAAGCACAGCACACTTAGGCCTCTTCCCTCCCCTCCCCCCATTTTTTTTGTGGCTTGTGGGGCAGCCCAGGTTCCATTAGCAGATATTTCTCACTGACCACAGACTCATTTCTGACCAGTTCCCGGCACTGAGGGAGAGACTTTTGAAGCTGAAAGCTTGCTGACAGAACACTACCATGCCCTCCACGGTACACAGCTTACCCTCCCCGCCCCTAAAAAAACCAAAACAACAAAACCAGTTTAGAAGGGGAATGTGAGAGGCTCTCCTCCAGAGGGTGGAAGGAACTGTGACCAGTGTGGAGAGGGAAGGTACTGGGGCAGGTAAGAGTGTTGAGAACCAAGCTGATAGCCAGGCTCCCTCTGCTCTCCACGGACCAATCTCACCCCAGGCCCCCTGCCACTCCCAGGTCCCTGGCCCCTCTGTGTGCTCTGGCCACAGAGGCCACTGTCTGAGGAACCTGAGCTTGTAGCTAAGTCTCTAGGGCCAAGAAGGTGACCTAGGAGAGGGAGAGGAGGGAGTGAGAGAGGGAGGGAGGAAGGGAGGAAGGGGGGGGGAGCAAAGCAGATTAACCCTTTCTCAGCAGGGCCAGGAGTAGGACTAGGCTGAACAAGTCACCAGGGCCTTCCCGTTCCTTATGCAGCCAGCCCGGGGTGTGTTGGGATGAGGGGCAGGTGCTGGGTTCTAGAAGAGCTGACAGCTGTCTAGAGACACAGAGACATGGAGTCCCCCAAAAGGAGAAAGCTGCGGAGATCTGATTCCCCCCTCCAGCCCTCCAGCCCCCCCTTAGATGCATCTCAGTCCCCCCCCCCGAATGATGGTCTCCCAACTCAGCCTCCCCATGTCCGAGCCTTCAGTTCAGCTGTGTGATCCTGCCCGTTCCCCCCGCCCCAACCCCACTTAAATCTCCTTAGTGCTTCCTGGTAAAGCTCACTCCAGGAACCCCCATTACTGACAGCACCCCCTAATCCAGCATCCAGCCACCACAACCCTCCTAGGTGCCCTAGGCTCACCCACAGACCAGGACTTCTGGTCAATTCCTACTCATTTTTTTTTCTCAGCTCTTATTTCTTTATTACCGTACATGTGAGTGGGTGAGTGTGGTAGACAACGTTCAGGAATTGGTTTTGTTTTCCACATTGGGCTCTCAGAACCAAACTCAAGCCAGGAGCTGGGCACAGTGACTTGGGTCCCTGCTTTTGTCTGCTGAGTCAACTTGCTGACCCTCTGATGCTGATGTTAATGTTATTGTTGTTGGTGGTGGTGATGGTGGTGATGGTTTTATTAGCACGGTCTCATTATGTAGCCCAGGCTGGCCTGATATTTATCATGTCAATCAGGCAAGCCTGGAGCTAACAGAGATCCGACTGTCTCTGCCTCCCACATGCTGAGATTAAAGGTATACCACCATGTCTGGTCAGAAGAGGGTGTCAGATCCCTTGGAACTGGAGTCCCAGACTACCCGGAAGCTGGTTGAGAGCATCTACATGGGTACTGGGAAGGGACCAAGCATCCTCTGGAAGAGCTGCAACGCTCCTCAGTGCTGAGCCATCTCTCCAGCCAGCCCTCTGATCCTTCTAAGAGACAGGCTCTCACTGAATTGCTGTCCCTGACCCCTGGGATCCAGACGTCTTTCTGCCTCACCTCCCAAGCAGCTGGGTTTGCAGGCCCACACCACTGTGCCCAGCTCCCTGGTTCTTTTTCAATACCCTATTCATATCTTCTCTGATGATTCCACAGGGCACAGTGCCTGGCTCAGGGTCAGTCGCTACCCAAGACATTTCAGATGTGAGGTAATCCACTCATCTTGAGCCCAGAGCCTGTGAGAGGGAGTGGTTGAGATGGAGAGGCTACATCAAGGAAAAAGAAGTAAGACTAACTTAAAGGTGGATGGGCAGGATGGCTGCAGTAAAGATAGGAGCTTGCTGACAAGCCTGAACACATAGGTTTGACCCCCCAGAAGTCACGTGGCTGGAGGAGAGAACTGACTTCCACACGTTGTCCTCTAACCTCTCAATACCCCTACACAAACTACATAGAGAGATGCGGTACAGAGCAAAATCCCACTAGAGGGGCTGGGTATGAGGAGAAATTAGCTACCTTCAACCGTTATCCTCCCCCGTACAAATCCACAGATGTCCTCTCTGTCCGCTGCCCCAAGGACATCTTTCTCCTGCCTGCCAGGCCTAGTTCTCAGAGGGCAGGGCCTGCTGTGTTTCAGAGGCCTTGACTTAAGGGGCGCTGGCTGAGGTTGACCCATTGCTGCCCATCTGCCTCTTGCCCACTAGAGGGCACTGCCTCCCTCCTTCAGACATCCTGGATTCACAAGAGGAAACTAAGGCAGGGGGAGCTTCAGGGTGAAGCAGGCTGTGAAGAGGGACAGCGGCTTCGGAGGACACTGAGCTGACATAACCCCCTCACACCTACACCAAGACTACCTTCCACTCCTATAAAGCAACACACAAGCACGGACACGCACACATGCACACACATACTCTGATGTGGATGCACATACATGCAAGTACATGAATGTGCATACTCAGATCAAAAGCATGCACACACAGACTGTGGGCACACTGTGCATGCACACACACACACACACACACTGTGTATACACTGTGCACACACACACACACAATGTGGGCACACAGACTATGAGCATGCTGCACACTCACTGTGAATACACACACACTGTGGACACACTGTGCTCACACACACACAGACTGTGGACACATTGTACACATACACACACACACACTGTGGACACACACACACTGTGGACACACTGTGCATACACACACCGTGAAAACACACACACTGTGGACACACTGTGCACACACACACACACACACACACTGTGAGCACACACAGACTGTGGACACACTGTGCACATACACACACACTGTGGGCACACACACACAGACTGTGGACACACTGTGCACATACACACACACTGTGGACACACACACTGTAGACACACTGTGCACACACATACTGTGTACACACACATACACCACTGTGGGCACACACACATATTGTGGACATGCACACACACACACACACACACACACACACACACAGAGCGGACCCTGAGGAGATGATCAGATGCACAGGAACACAGACCTACACTCAATTCTTCGCCCTGGGTGGAGAAGGGAGCTCAGTTCTGGAGTGCTTGCTGAATGAGATCCTGGATTCATTCCCTCGGCCCACATGCCTGTAATCCCAGCACTTGAGAGGGAGAGGCAGCAGGATCAGGAGGTGATCTCAGCTACAAAGTGAATTTGAGACCACCATGAGACACGTGAGACCCAGCTTCAAAATAAACAAATAGCTAGGCCTGGTCACACACACCTTTAATCCCAGCACTTGGAGAGATCGAGCTTGCAGATCTGTGAGTCTGAGGTCAGCCTAGTCTACATAATAAGTTCTAGGCCAGCCAGGGCTCCTTAGTAGTATATATGTGCATACGTGTGTGCACTCTTGTCCGTGCATCCTTCTATGGACACTGGAGGTTGGGTGACCTCTTCTATAAACCTCTGCCTTACATTGAAGTAAAATTAATTCAGTGAGTAGTGAGTCAGGGCTTTCCAGCCAAGGATGAACCTCCTCCCCAAGTTCTACCCCGCCACACACACACCCCAGCCCTGTTTGGCAACTGAGTGATTTCTTACTTTCTCTGCTGCCCTTCTGAATTCCACCTCCTTCCACATCTGGGCAAGGTTTGATGATTTTCACGGGCGCTTTACACGGCCCACGCAAAGAGGAACTCCATTATCATTTGACAAGCAAGAACTGAACCATGGGACTCAGGAGATGGTTCAATAGGTGACATGCTTGACGCATGAGGACCTGAGTTGGGATCCCCAGTACCTGCGTAGCAATTGGATGACTGTCTATAACCCCAGCACTGGAGAGGTGGAGATGGGTGGATTCTCTGTAACTCAATGGCTAGCTGGATCCTAGCTAATTCATGAGCTCCAGGTTCAGTGAGAGAGTCTGTGTCCAAAAGATAAATGAAGGGGCTCAGCGGGCAAGAGCCCTGGATGCTCTTCCAGAGGACCTGGGTTCGATTCCCAGCACCCACATGGCAGCTCACAGCTGTCTATAATTCTAATTCCTGGGGATTTTATATCCCCTTCCATGGTACACAGACACACATGTAAAATACAAATGCATATAATAAAATAGAATAATTTATTCTAGAGATGGGCGAGGACGCCTAGCATTGACCTCTGGCTTCTACACAGGTACACATGAGTGAGTGTGCTTACATGCATAACACACACACACACACACACACACACGCACACACACACACACAGTGCTGAGCCACGACAACCAATTCAAGTCTCTAATGAGCAAGTACTAAGATTAGAGTTGGATGTGATAGTACATACTTTTAAAGCCAGAGGCAGGCGGATCTCTGTGAGTTCTAGGCCAGCCTGGTCTACAGAGTGAGTTCTAGGACAGTCAGAGCAAATAGTTCAAAAATAGTTCAAAAGCAAGCCAGCGAGCAAACAAGCAGACGACTGTCAATTAAAACGAGGTCATCTGGCTCTAAACGCCTTCTTTCTACCTCGCTCATTAACATGGTGGGGAGCAGAGAGTGGGCTGCATCCTGCCCTTGCGGAGGAGTCTTTGATTTAAAACATTTATAAATCAAACATGAGGAATGTTATGAGAATAGGTGGGGAACCTAACTCAGACTGGGGAAATCAGTAAGGTTTCCCAAGGAAGTGAGGTTTGAAAAGCTGTAGAAATAATCTCCCTGTTCTGCTGCTCCCTGTCTGTCTGTCGTCCCCTTGGTCCCGCTCCATGGGTGTTTCAAACAGGAGACTGAGGGTCTGAACAGAGCCAGATATGGCTGGAAAGGAAGAAAGGGAAACCAAGTCACCTGGCCTTGTAAGACTCCTGGTCCGATAGTAATGTACGCTCTCTGTTGAAGGATCAGAAATAATCAAAGCTAGGTTTGGGCTAGAATTCAGCACTTGGGAGGCTGAGGCAGGAAGATCAGTTCAAAGCTATCCTTAGCCTCACAGTGAGTTTCAGGCTACATGAACCTGGGCTACATGAGACCCCGTCTCAAAAAACAAACCAACGGAACAGAAAGAGAGAGAGGGAGAAAGAATGAAAGACTACAGAAGAAGATGCAGATCTCGTCAGGGCTCGGAAGAGTCTCTCAAGGCAGGTGAGGGAGATGACGTGTCAGAGAAGGCCTGTGTAACTGGTGGGGCACTCTCCAGACTCTCCGGGAGAGGACTTGTTTGAGAAGATGGTATGGAGTTTGGTTCTGCACCTGAGAGCTTTTAGGAGCTTCAAGGCCACCGGAGTAAAGACACTAATGGAAAAATGGCAGTTGAAGTTGAAGTCATGAGAAGAGAGTCTGAGACCTGAGACCTGGGGCTGGCAGCGTGTAGATGGTATTCAAAGTCAGGAGCGAAGGTGTGATTGCCCAAGAATAGAATACGAAGTTAAAAAAAAAAATAGAAGGGAAAAGAGACCTGATTTGGCATTATCCACTGAAGCTAAATAGACTCCTACCTTATGACTTAACCACCGCTCCTACTTCCATACCCAAGAGGAATGAGTACACGTGTCAACCAAAAAACCAGGAAGAAGAATGTTCACAGTCGCTCTATTTATAACAGCCCCAAACTGGTGACAACCCAAATGTCTAGCAATAGTAGAACATCTAAATAAGTTGCATTCTATGAATATAATGAGATAGCACACAGCATTGAAAAAGAAACAACTATCTCAACATGACTGACTCTCACCGCTTGCCACAAGCAAAAGTAGGTCACCCTGAGCCGTCGGGAAAGGGGATGTTTAAGAAAAGTGAAATTTACCCTTACTACTAGAACAACAGCAGACTTCTGTGAGGTGGTACTCACCTGAAGGAACCACCTAAGTATCAGAAATGTTTTGTGTCCATGAAAATATATATCAATCCCAGCACTTGGGAGGCAGAGGCAGGAGGATTTCTGAGTTCGAGGCCAGCCTGGTCTACAAAGTGAGTTCCAGGACAGCCAAGGCTACACAGAGAAACCCTGTCTCGAAAAACAAAAAAAAAAAAAAAAAAGAAAATATATACCAATGTAGTACATACTACTACAGTGTAAGGTATACCAGAGCAAAATTCTTCAAGCTATGCCTTTAAATTATATCCCGATGACTTAAAAGAAGAATACAATCACAAGCTGAGCCCTGAGTGCGGGCAGTACACACTAGCCTAGCAGAGAGACTGAACTTGTAAAGTAACAGAAGAGGCTGGCCATGCGAGCTAGCCCAGACTCGACAGTCAGGGAAGGTAAAGATTTAGAAAACGAGGAAAACAATTTGTTGCTGTTTGTTGCAGCGCTGAGGATCATGCTCTTTAGAAGCGAGCTTTGCCCCAGCCCCTTAGACCTTGGTTTCTTTGTTTATCATGTTTTATGTTTCAGTCTGGAGCTCAGACTAGTCTTGCACTTGCCAAGTAGTTGAGGATAACATTGATCTCTTGATCCTCTTGAGGGTGTCTTTGAACTTTTGGTCTTCCTACTTCTATCTCCCAAGAGCTGAGATTATGGGAATGTGCTTGTATTCCCACCTTTCCATCCCAACCCTTGAGACAGGGTGCCACTTGTATCCCAGCTGACTTTGAACTAATTATGTAAGGAAGCATGACCTTGAACTACTGATACTCCTGACTCCAGTTCCAAAGTACTGGGGTTATAGAACAAGCCACCATACCCTGTTATGCAGGGCTGGAGATAGGACCCTGGGCTTCATGCAAACACTAGGCAAGCCTTTACCAACTCAGTTGGTCTCCAGCCTACCCTCCCTGTGGTGGTTTGAATGAGAACAGCCCCCAAAGGCCCATGTATTCAAATATTTGGTCTCCAGCTGGTGGAACTTTTGGGAGGGATTAGGAGGTGTGGTCTTGGAGGAGGTGTGCCACTTGTGGCAAGCTTTGAAGTTTCAAAAGTCCCCCAGTTAGCTGTCATTGCCTCCTGTTTGTGGATCAAGAGGTGAGCTCTTAGTTTCTTCTCTAGTACTTGCCTGCTGCCGTGTTCCCCATTTCGATGGTCATGAACTCTAACCCTTTGGAATCACGAGCCCTAGATGAAATGCTTTCTTTCAGAAACTGCCTGGTCATGCTGTCTTATTTTGGCAATAAAAAAAGAAAACAATCATGTTAGTTGGACCAAGTAAGCAGGATGCAGCAACCACTCTGGTGTGTTGGTAATACATATGCACGTCAGAGGACGGAAAATAAATCCAACCAAAATTCAAGGGCCTTCTACCTCAGTGAAATTCCTAGGAGTCCACTGGTATGGGGTATGCAGAGATATCTCTTCTAAAGTGAAGGGTAAGTTACTGCACCTGGCCTCTCCCACCACCGAGAAGAAGCTCGATGTTTAGTGGGTCCGATTTGGAGTCTGGAACCAGCACATTCCTCACATGGGTGTGTTACTCCAACCCGTACACCAAGGGACTCGGAAAGCTGCTAGCTTTGAGTGGAGCCTAGAACAAGAGAAGGCTCTTCAATAAGAAGGCTGCTGTACAGGCTGCTCTACCACTAGGACCATATGAACCCGCAGACCCAATGGTACTTGAGGTGTCGGTAGTAGATAAGAGTGGTGTTTGGAGCCTTTGGCAGTCCTCTATGTGTAAATCACAGAAGACACTCCGTTTCTGGGACCAACTTCTATCTTAGTTACTTTTCTATTGCTGTGATAAGACAACATGGCCAAGGCAGCTTATAAGAAAGTGTTTAATTTGGGACTCATAGTTCTAGAAGGTTAGAGTCCACGATCATCATGGCAGCAGCAGCAGCAGGTGGCAGGCAGACACTGGAGAAGGAACTGAGTGTTCATATCTTGATCCACGAGATACAGGCATGAGGCAGAGAGAGCTAACTGGGAATAGCATGGGCTTTGAAACCCCAGAGTCAGCTGGGCGGTGGTGGTGCACGCCTTTAATCCCAGCACTTGGGAGGCAGAGGCAGGCGGATTTCTGAGTTCAAGGCCAGCCTGGTCTACAGAGTGAGTTCCAGGACAGCCAGGGCTACACAGAGAAACCCTGTCTCGAAAAAAAAAGAAAGAAAGAAAGAAAGAAAGAAAGAAAGAAAAAAGAAACCCCAGAGCCTGCCCCCAGTTACACACCTCTTCCAACAAGGCTTCCTAGTCCTTCCCAAACAGTTCTAACAACTGGGGACCAATTATTCAAAAATACAAGGAACCATTCCCAAACTCTCTTTGCATATATATGTGTGTGTATGTATATATATGTGTATATATATATATATATATATATATACATTTTTTTAAAAGACTGATTTATTTATTTCATGTATGTGAGTACACTGTCGCTGTCTTCAGATACACCAGAAGAGGGCATCGGATCCCATTACAGATGGTTGTGAGCCACCATGTGGTTGCTGGGAATTGAACTCAGGTCCTCTGGAAGAACAGTTGGTGCTCTTAACCGCTGAGCCATCATCCCTCCAGCCCCTCCCCTTTGCTTTTCAAGGTGTGATCTCATTGGGTAGCCTAGGCTGGCCTGGAACTTGGGATCCTCTTGACTCGGTTTCCTGAGTAGCTTGGTCTAAGGGCCTGTGCCACCACACATGGCTTGGCTCATCAGTTTTGAAAGCTATTGAAGATCAAGAACAAAACGTGTTTGCTGGATTCGAAGACATGAAGGTCACCACTGGCCTTTGATTAAAGCCATTCAGAGCAGGGAGAAGGCAGCTTGGGTAAGCTGAGTTGAGGAAATGAGTATTGAGAGCCGTATATATCACTTTTAATAACATCACAGAGGGAATCCCAATAATGTGGAAAGGGCTGGAGAGATGGCTCAGCGGGTAAGCAGCTTTCTTTCAGAGACCTGGATTTGAGTCCCAGCACCCACCACATGGCCGCAAACCCACCATCAGTAACTTCAGTTCCAGAGAATATAATACCCTTTTATGGCCTCCTCGGGTACTGCATGCACATGGTGTAGACACGGAGGAGGCAAAACACCAGTACACATAAAATACAAATAAACCTAAAAAAAAAAAAATTAAAAAAGCATTTAAAAATGAAAAGAAAAAATATGGAGGGTACTGTGGAGGTGAAAGATGTATGTTTTGTTTTTTTATCGTAGCCCAAAGTCTGATAGATAGAAAGTACTCAGTGAACAGTAGCTATTACTCTAGCTACGTGTTTATTTATTTGAGATGGGGATCTTACTGTGTTATCCAGACTGGTTCCCAACTCCAAGGCTCAAGTGATCATCTTGACCTCAGCTACCTAAGTAGATGGTTACCATAGGTGTGCCACAGTGCAAAGCTCAGGTGTGTATTTTAAGTGTGGAGCATACTGAACGTGTTCCAGTGTCAACAGGTCAGCTCCACTCGAGGAGTAGAGCTGTCCTGTAGAGTACCTTGAGAGTGTTTTAGATAAGGTGAATGTTCCTTTCTAGGTGTTGTTGGGGAGCGGGGGGAGGGGGAAGATCTTGTTTGGTTAAATGGGAGCAAGATTGTCTGTTGAGAGGAGGGGTGAAAAGAGCTAGGAAAGACAGAGCCAAGACGCTTGCAGGAGCCACTGAGAAGGTCGACCAGTTGGCCATGATGACAAGGGGCTGGGGTGTTTCCCAGGTAGCACTGCAGGCCAACTTAAGGATGTTATCAGGAGTGCACTGGGGATGAACTTGATACTATGCTGCCCTGGGGTGTGACTTTCTTCCTGTGAGGGTGGGGGGGTCAGGGGACCAGTTGTAGGGATTGAAAAGATGGTGCGGTTTTAAAAGCAGAGGTGTTCACTGTGGCAAGGGTCAGAATTGAGCTCTCGACGGGATTGAGAGGAAAATGTGATCTGAGAGTTGTTGGGTGTGAGTAGCATATGCCTTCAGTTCCAACATTTGGGAGGCAGAGGCAGGTGGATCTCTGTGAGTTCCAGAAAACAGGATATAATAAAATAAAATAAAAACAAAATAAAATCATGAAGCGGTGACGCGCACCTTTAATCCCAGCGCTTAGGAGGCAGAAGCAGGTGGATCTCTGGGAATTCGAGGCCAACCTGGTCTACACAGCAAGTTCCAGACAGCTAGAGCTATTCAAAGACAGCTCATGGAAACCCTCTTTTGAAGCAGACATCTAGAGATTCAGCACCCGTGAGGGGTGGGATCCCTGAGGTCACTTCTGCACTCCTTCCTTCCCTTCCTACCTCATCGCATTGCCACTCCCCAGGAGCCCGGAGCTGCTTTGTCTGCCACACACAGACCTATGCCCAAAGCCTGAAGAGCCTGGACGTGGAAGATCCAAAGTTAAAGCCTTAGACTGTCATGATCTCAGGCAAATCACATAACATCCAGACCCGCAGAGTCCTGGTCTTTCCAATGGTGATATTAAGCTTCCTCCAGACTCATAATTGTGAAGCTTTTTTAAAAAAGATTTATTGAGAGCTGGAGAGATGGCTAAAAGAGCAGAAGAGGGCATCTGATTCCATTTCAGATGGTTATGAGCCACCATGTGGTTGGGGGGAATTGAACTCAGGACCTCTGGAAGAGCAGTCAGTGCTCTTAACCGCTGAACCATCTCTCCAGTCCCATAATTGTGAGGCTTAAATGAGCACAGATAAAGGGGATTTATAATCTCAAAGCAAGACTGGAATTCGCTGCCGAGGGCTCCTCATGCAACATCAAGTCTATCCACATAAAAGCTCCCTCCCACAGCACACACAGACATGTGTGCCCCATGAACATCCACGCATGTCCATTCCACACACTACATCTGCATTCTCCCCCAGACAGGGGGATGGAGGTGTCCACGTGTGGCTGCTCTCTAGGGAAATGCACGCAGTGGGTGTACCACGAGAAGGCTGGGTTGGCTGTTGTCACGGCCCAGGCCACTGCAGCAAACTCTCCTTTAGGGATGTTCTCTGCCTGGCATGCTGATGGGGCACACCCATTAGAGAGACACACAGCAAAGCCCAACCTTCCCGGTCCCCTGAGACAGTCAGTTGATGAACGGTGGGGGTGGGAAAGAGTTTTCTATCTTAGAACTCATAGGATCTTAAAAGATCGTAATTGGGGCTGGAGAGATGGCTCGGTGGTTAAGGGTACTGACTGCTCTTCCAGAGGTCCTGAGTTCAATTCCCAGCAACCACATGGAATCTGACGCCCTCTTCTGGTGGGTCTGAAGACAGCTACAGTGTACTTATATACATAAAATAAATAAATAATTCTTTTAAAAAAAAAGATCTTCATTGGCTGTTCCTTTCCCTCTGGAATGGTGTTGTCTTCCTCCCCCCCCACCCACCCCCATCCTCCTCTGGAATCCAGGACTCTGAATAATAGGCAAGTACACCACTCAGTTACATCTCCAGCCAGCAGCCCCAGTTCTTACACCTTCTTAAGGGAATATAACAGTTTCACGATCACTTAAAAGTATCCCTCAGGACTAGGCGTGGCACCCCACAGCCCAGTCCTTTAACCACAATACTGAGAAGGTAGAGGCAGGCGGATACCTGAGTTCGAGGCCAGCCTGGTCTACAGAGCAAGTTCCAGGACAGCCAGGGCTACACAGAGAAACCCTGTCTAAAAAAAAAAAAAAAAACAAAATCAAACAAACAAACAAACAAAAACCAAACCAAACCAAACCAAACAAAGGGTGTCCTACGCATGCTAAATCACTTCAGCACACGTGTTAAATACAGACCTAGCCTTGGCTGAAGTACCTCAGAGACTTTTTATCCCAGGAGCAGGGGATAAAGTTGTCCCTTGACAACACTTCACACAACCCCTCTCCTCACAGGAAACTGGGCCTGGAAACTGAGAAACGGAGTCTAGTGGAACTCTGCCCCACACCTAGCCCTCCAGCCCCGGTAGGTACACCTTGTTCTTTCTGTGGCCCTCCCCGTCCCTACCTTTCAGATTGCCCACCCAAGGGTCCTTCGTTGAACTGTTCTCAGTCAGAAGGTAGCAGCAGCCTTGGCAGCCACAACTCAAAGCAAAGCCACTCAGTCTGGCTGGCTAATGGCTAAAGGCTCATGGCTGGCTAATAGATGCGCTCCAGAGAGCTGTCATCTGTGCCTGGAGGCGGTGGGAGCAAGCGCGCTATAACCCTGGGGTGCTTGGAGTAGCCAACTGAGGAGCTGGGCTGAAGGATTCTACCCAGATCTCGCTAGGTCCCCCAAGGGCAGGAGTGAGGTCTGGCTTTACCACCACACCTCAGCCCCAGGGCAGGAGCTGGTAATTTGGAAGTGACTGTCTGAGGGGAGTGAATCTCTGAACTTGTCACCCACTTCTTCCCAATCCCTCACTCCCAATCTCCGGTTGTCTGTCTGGGGACAAGTGGGGAATATGGAGATATTCCCAATCCTCCCCTCCATAATCATGATTGATCTCCACAAAGTTGAAGCCACTCAGGAGTGACCTGTGCCTACAACAGAATGTCCCCAACCAATCTGTTGGCATTCTGCCTCCAGGACACAGTGGGGTGTAGCTCACATCACCCAGTGAGCTGTCCATCCATTGGCTGCTGGCTGGGCATTAGCTAGACATCCACTCCTCCGAGTCCTTGCTTCCGACTCCTGCCCCCAGAGGCACTTAGTTACTTACATCAATTCCCTATTACTTTAGGCAAGAGCAGAGAGATCAATTAGCTTAGAGTAGCCTCTTAGCTGATAGCAGTCCAGGAGGGCTAGCGGGGTGGGGGTGGGGGTGGGGGGGTGGGTGAGAGAGGGAGAGAGCTAAGTTACCCGAAGATTGTAGTCTCTGCTGGGAAAAGAGGGCAAGGCACGGCAAGAGACGGGTCCCCAGGGTCTCTGGGTTCCTGATTGGCTCTGTCTAGCTCCTCCCCCACCCTGTATCTCAGCTCCGGTATTTCCCAGGGAGGAGAGCAGGATGGCAGGATGGGGTGTGTCTGGATTCCTTGGGTGAGTGGAGACTTTTCTAAAGTGTGCCTGTCTATCCTGTCCACACTCCTTTGGGTGGGGTCATCAGGATCGCCTTGCCTCCTCTCTCTCTCTCTCTCTCTCTCTCTCTCTCTCTCTCTCTCTCTCTCCTTACCACTCCCACCCTAGTTGAAGGGAATAAATCTACTCCCGGGCTGGAGCGATGGCTCAGCGATTAGGAGCACTGACTGCTCTTCCAAAGGTCCTGAGTTCAATTTCCAGCAACCAAGGGGTGGCTCACAACCATCTGTAATGGGATCTGATGCCTCTTTTGGTGAGTCTGAAGACAGCGACAGCGTACTCTTTTTTTTTTTTTTAAAGAGAATCCACTTGGATCAGGTCCCTTAAGGACGTTTCTTCTGAGTTTCTGTGGGGTCCAATGAGAATAAGGGGTGTCTGAGACTTGGTTGCCAATCCCGGGCTTTGATTACTTGTTTTAAAATTTTTACTTATTAAATAATGGTTTACTTATTTTAAAAATTCACACTTTTCGTTGTAGGACCTAGTACCTCACTCTTGCCAACCAAGTGTTCCATCACTCTGCTACGCCGCTAGGCCTCTGGTGGCTTTAGGTGACCTCCCTGTCCCCGGTCTGAGCCTCGGGATCTCACCTCCTCTTAGATTAGCACCTCCCTCCGCACAATGTTCCAGAATATTCTTGTCTCCCTTCAGAACCCTGAGGAGGGCCTCTCCCCTTCACTCCACCCCTTCCTTAGGGAATTGTCCCTGCTTCAGGATCTAGAGTCATCTTATGGGTTCTCCACAGATTCCTGCCCCGGGTGTCCAGCCCTGTTTAAGATTACCATTCCTACCGCACCCCTACCCTCCGCTCCTGCTGCACCCCAGCCTCTACCACACCCCTACCTCTGCTCCGACCGCATCCCTATCTCTAGGACACCCACTATCTGTTTCTTCTTTCTCTCCCAAGACCCAGACATGAATCCCTGCCTCTTTCTCCCTAGGCAAAGGCTCCGGGTCTCAGCTGGAGGGACTGGCATAGGGCGGATTGGGCAACCATCTGCAGGCCCCCTCCCTCCTCCCGTCAGCATTCCAGCCACATCCGGTTCCAGTGCCAGGGAAGGACTAGGTGCAGCTGGAGGCTGCCACCAGCTGTGACTCTGCTCACTCCCCAGCCCCCGCCCAGAGACTAGCAGCAGCTGGGTCCCCCCACACCCCCCACCGTGGAACCCCTGCCCTGCCTCGGCCTGGCTGCCCTTAAGGTGGGGAAGGAGAGAGGAGCCTCGGACTTTGTTGCTCTGGCAACCAAGCACCCCACTGGGAAGGAAGGAAGATGGCCAGGAAAGAGGCCTTGTTCTGGGCCTTCTTCCTTGCTTTCTTGGCTACTCAGGAGGGAGCTACTGATATCTACCCAACTGGATTGCCTAGGGATGTTCCTACTGCTTCCCGACTTTCTCAATCCCAAATGATTTTCAAAATAATTTCTCCCAACTTGGTTCAGGCCCTACACTCCCCCCCACCCCCCATCCTCCCAGGCCCCACATTCTGACCAGCGGGGAGGGAAAGGCTTATCAGGGGAGCTGGGCATTTTGGGCGCTGGAGTAGCCTTGTGCTGCGTGCCTTCCTGAACAGTCCTCACGAACAGAGCAGTCGCCGTTTACATGAAGCCTGCCTTTGGAAAACACACAAAGAGGTCCCGCATATGCCGTGCACACAGTATCCACAAACACAGGGCAGAGGCTTGGCCCTCAATTAAGACTCCCTGCTCCGCAGACTTCGGTGACGTACACTTATAATCCCAGCACTCGGGTGGCTAAGGAAGGATTTGAAGCCAGCCTGGTCTACAAAGTAAGAACACCATCTCAAAAAAAAAAAGGCACCTTGGTATTGAGGGATCCCCAGGATACCAGGAGAGTCTCCCCTTGGCCTTGACCCTGAGGACAAATGCTTTCTGTTACTGCTACACTGGCTCAGAGTCTAGATCCACATCCCTGACACATACTCCAGGCAGAGCAGAGGGTAGTAAGGCTGGTGACAGATGTTAATTATGAGACCAAGGAGAGGAGGAGAGGAGAGGAACCGAACGAACGTGAGCTCCCTTAGGGCTGGAGAGCCTAAAGAGAATGCCAGCCAGACCCTTCACACCGACGACGAGAGCTGTCACTCAAAGACCCCGTACAGGCAGATGTGGCAGTGCTCAGGTCATCACGATGAGGAAGGAGCCTGGCAGTGAGACCATCCTGCTGGCAGTGGACAAAGGTCAAACAGTCTAGATCCAGCTGGATTCAGGGTCAGGCATTAGACATTAGAAACAGAACAATTCTCGCCTTTCCTGACAATACAGAACCATGAAGTCCCGCGGTTGGGTCTTCAGGATGCTGGCCTGCGTGTCTGTCCTCTGAGCAAGAACTCACATTGGGGCTGGAGAGAGGACTCAGTGGTTAATAGTACTTGCTGCTCTTTCAGAGGAGCCAACACTCACATCAGGTGCCTACCGCCGCCTGTAACTCCAGATCCCCGAGGATCCAGCGCCCTTCTCCTAGACTCTGGGGGTGCTCACATACTCATGTTCATACGTATATGTGAAAACACACAGGCATATTAAGATAACAAAATAACTTTTAAAAAGGACCCAGATGGCTCCAGAACTCTACAAACCTAATACATATCCGCCTGATAGTTTAGAATTCTCCCTCAAACAGTACAGGCCAATCACATTTCATTACTTGTGTGTGTGCGCGTGCGTGCGTGCGTGCGTGTGTGTGTGTGTGTGTGTGTGTGTGTGTGTGTGTGTGTGTGTGCAAGCACCACAGCACTCATGCAGGGGTCAGAGGACAATCTGGGAGGTGGTTCTCTTCCACCATGTAGATCTCAGGAGTTAGACTCAGGTCATTATCAGACTTGGTGGAAAGCACCTCTACCCACTGAGCCATCTTACCAGCCCCCAATTAAACTTTCAGGGACTTAATACATGCGTATTTTATACCTTAGCATCTCCCTGTTTCGAGTCATGCTCTTCCCTGCTGCGTCCAACACTACAAACCAGCTAATCTAGCAAGTTCCTCTTCCCCCCCCTACCCCCCGCATTCAGTATGCTGAGACAGGGGCAGCTACTCTCTCTCTCTCTCTCTCTCTCTCCACGTACAGTTCTATTCCTCTTGGAAACACAGTTTGTGAGGAGTCTGGGAGCCCTCTGGGCTCAAGGTCTGGGGAATCCAGGACTTTCCTTTTGTGCAGAAGTAAAAAAGAAAGTACATGCATCTGGGGTAATGGCAAGGCTCAGCCAGGAGAGCGGTCATGTAACCTTTTCCCTCAGCACTGACGAAGGCTTCAAAATGGATCTACAAGGGAGAGCTTAAAGAGACTGGGAAGTCTTGTGTAACCTTGACAGGAAATGTTAAACAGGCCCAGGGCTCTAACCTCTCTACACAAGCAAGTGGGTTCCTGCTGCCTATGGCAGAAAGGAAGCAAGCAGGTTGAAGCGAAAATAGTCAGGGAGGCAAGAGAGGACTGAGAGTGGAGGATTAGGAAGAGGCCAAAGGGCAGGGGGTTCTGGGAAGCAATCTCAACAACGGAAATGACATTCGAACTTCAGGGTCAGCAATACTGGTGATAAGAACACAGTACGTTGGTTCCTAAGGAGACATGGGTTCTAATCCTGGATCTGTCATTAGCCAGCTAGCTAGTGAGCGAAGGCAAATTATTTTGCCGCTTCGTGTCTCTGTCTGTGCATTTGTAAAAGAATGTGGTTATTTAGCAAAGGGATTGAGAGAGTCTAGACTCCAGGTCCTTAGGGTTTTTCTTCTCTCTCTCCTTTCTCTCTCTCTCTCTCTCTCTCTCTCTCTCTCTCTCTCTCTCTCTGTCTCTCTCTCTGTTTCTTCTTTGAATTTTGAGATAGCTCCTCCCTATAGCCCAAGCTGCGTGCCTTGAATTCAAAATCCTCTTGCCTCAGTTTCTCAAGTGCTAGGATCACACAGACAGGCCTGTGTGATCGTGTCCAGGATTTTGTTTTTGTTTAATTTTAGAAAGAATCTTATTTTGTTGCCTAGGCTGGTCTCAAACTCCCAGCCTCCACTGCTCCTCCTACCTCAGATTCCTAGCTGGGCCAATGTGTTGACATGTCTGGGTACAGTTTTGGTTTGTTGGAGACAGGGTCTAGCTATCTGGCTCAAAAGTCCCAATTAGTTCAGCCTTCCAAGGGCTGGGATTGCAGTTGTGTACCCCACAGCCAGCTACATGTGTGAACCCCACAGTCATCTATGTGTGTACCCCACACCCAGCCATGTGTATACCCCACAGCCAGCTATGTGTGTGTAGCTGACAGCCAGCTATATGTGTGTACCCCACACCCAGCTATGAGTGATTTTTAGCTTTGAGGAATCTCTGTGACTTTTTTTCCCCCAAGAACGCCTAGTATATCAGTTGCCACAGTCAGTTCCTCAGAACCTGTGGCGTGAGCCGGAGGGCACTATGTTGATAGAGTGGGATATGAACGGCAGGGAAGGCATCTCCACCTTCAGAAGCAAAGGGAGCCTCCAGTTCAGCTATAATTGTATTGCATCTTGAGCTTCTGGCTCTGGGTGTGGGGCTGTGGCAAGGGGAAACCTATCCTGTCCTGTGAGTTGAGTGTGTGTGAGCATGAGCACGCGAGAGAGAGAGAGAGAGAGAGAGAGAGAGAGAGAGAGAGAGAGAGAGTGTGTGTGTGTGCTCGTGCGTGCGTGCCTGCCTGCCTGCCTGCCTGCCTTCTGTGGTGAGGGTGGTGTGGAGAGAATGACCCATGTGGTTGTCCCTGAGGAAGCTTCCTGACTCCCTGAGCCTCACAAGCTTTTTGACACACAGCTGTATCGCCCGAGGAGGATCTTATCTGACGACGCAGATTCAGCTTCTGTGGGGTTAGAAATGTGGGGTGGCAAAGTCATTCATTTCTTCCAAGCTCCCAGATGACAGTTTGCAGGCCTACTCTTGGGTAACAAGGCTGTATGTAGCGTTCCTACCACTGCTGACTCTGACCTCTGGGGTCCCCGAATGTCAGCTTGGAGGGATGAGGGCCACCCCGGGGAAAGTTTGTCCATGTGTATGTGAGTGTCTGCGTGGGCGGTTTGTATAGTCTACACCACGGCCTTTCTCCCCTATCATCGTGAATGCAAATCTGGGGTCCAAGTCTTCATGCAGTACAAAGGCACCACGTGCTGAGGAAAGTCCCCGTCTGCCAGAAGCAAACCCCGGAACACAGGGCTTCCTCTCCCAGAACACGGGGCTTCCTCTCCCAGAACAGCAAACACAAAACATGCTTCTTGTCTCCTCCCCTTCTAGAGATCAGGGTGACTGGGACTCACTCACCACTTTGAAGTCTTCCGCGCTGCAGGCCTCCCCTCGGAAGTGGCACGAGAGCAGCATGTCTCTAATGTCGTGCCCTGCCCTGTCGTAGAACTCACGCATGTTGAAGGGCTTGGGCTTGAAGCTACGGAAGTTGGCCTTGTCCTGCAATATCTCTAGCTGCTTTTCGTCAGCCATCTGTGTGTCCGGTATCTCATACCTGGAGCCCAGGGGTGAGTGGCACATGGATCAACGTGATCACTAGTACCCATGCCCTACTTGGGGTGGGGTTGGGGCAGCACTCAGAGTCCCTGGAGGATCAGATCTGGGCATAGATTGGCAGAGAAGGAGAGCCTGGCATGTCAGGAGAGCATGACACATGAGATACAAGAAGACAAAGGGTCTCCAGGGCAGGAGCTATGGATGGTACAGCCTCTCCCCTTTAAAGGTGGTCTGTCCCATCCCCTAAGTGATATAGTACCAGGAGGTAGGTGACGCTCTCCGGGGAAAGAGCCAATATCTCCTAGCTCGGGCTGGGTGGGGATAGAGCTGTTTTGACCTAAGCTGGAATCAGAGACTGTGTGTAGGTAACTGGTACTCAGCACTATCTCAGTTCCTCCGCAACTTAAAGGGGATGCTAGAGGGCAGAGCTGGTTGACTTTTGGTGGGCTAAGGAGGTTGCTACTCCACAAGCCATGCAGAGGGGCGGATGAGAGCTGCTGCCCACCTGTTGTTGAGCAGGGCCAGCAGTTCCCCAGCGTGGTACAGGTCATTCTTGGAGACTTGGCTAAAGCGAAACTCGTTGAGGTTGCACAGCGTGACGGCCGGGAAGGTGAGCTGGGAGGCAGCCACCTCGTCGAGCTTGGTGACGTGGTGGTAGCAGAAGTAGTACTGCACACGTTCAGTGCAAACACACAGCAGGACGGCCAGCGAACCCAGGAAGCACAGGGCCCACAGTGCCCGCTTCAGAGACAGCCGCTCATAGGAGAAGATGTGGGCAAGACCATGCAGTGTAGAGCTGCTGGCGAAAGCCTGGATGCTCACCGGCTGGGCGCCACCCACCTCCTCCTCTTCGGTCTTCAGTTCCATCCTTGCCAAGGGGATCCTGGAGGAAGGAAAGAGGAGACGAGACTCTGCCATGGTCCCGAGACGAAGGTGCATATAGGGCCCCTCCATTTACGTCCATCCAAAATCCTTATCCGGAGGTCACTGCTCGTCCGAGGGAAGACTTCCCTGACATGCAGGCTCCAAAGGCGGCTTGACCGAGGGGCCATCCAAGATGATAGTCATTCAAACATAGAGGCTCGGGGTGTCAGCTTGGGTTGAGAGAATGGTCTCTACAAGCTTTCCAGACTATGGGGACCCCAGATACAGCCACTAGAGTGAATTAGGGAAGTCCCGATGCACCCACAGGCAGGCATGGGAGTTCCCTCCAGATGTGAGGTCATTCTGGGACAAGAATGTCTACCCCAGCCAAGATCAAACTCCCTATAATGGGCTGAACCAGGGGTCAGGAGCTCTTCTCTTGATCAAGGGTATCCCCAGGAACAGGCTGTCACCTCAGGAGCTAAACCAGGGCCACCTCTCTGGAGGTGGGCACGTCTGGGGAGGGGCCCTGCCTGAATCCTCACCTTCTGGGTCTCCAGTTCTCAAACAGGCACAGGCATAGGCACAGGCGCAGGCTGTGTGTGTGTGTGTGTGTGTGTTTGGGAGGGGATGGTAGGCTGCCTGAGGTGGATGTACTAAGGGGGGGGGCGCGGTTCCCTATGACAGCCAGTTGTCCCCGCCCCGAACGCACCCCCTCCAGTCCAGCTTCTCGTCGCAGTCAGATTCCCGGCTCGGCCCCCCGCCCCCTCCCCATCGGCCGAGCCTCCCCAGAAGCTGGAGAAAGCTACAGGGGAGGAGAGTCTCGGCTTCGGGGCGCCAGGGAGCCCGGGGCCCAAGACGGCGGGGTCGGAAACCCACCTGAGGGGGCTGGGGAAAGCCGGCCGCCGCTGCAGGTCCTGGGGCGCGAGGCCGTCCGTGGGCTCAGCGCCGCGCCGCGGAGGGGCTCATGGCCCGGAGCCCGAGCCGCCGGCCGCCGCGGCACCCGCGTAGAGCCCTGCAGGGAGCGGCCCGCCCGGCCGGCTCGGCTCAGCTCGGTCCGCCGCCCGCGCGCGCTTGCTCGCTCGGCTCGGTCCGCCCCGGGCTCGGCGCGCTGGCGCTGCGCGGTGCTCTCAGCCCCGGGATCTGCAGGGATCCATCGTCCGGCCGGGAGGCGGCGGGAGGGGAGGAGGAGGGGAAAGGGTGCGCGTGCGCGCCTACGAGTGTCTGCGAGGGTGTCTCTGGGCCGGTGTGCGCGGGGGGCCCCCGGCCCGGGAGCGGAACCGAGGGCTCCCCCCGCTGGCTCGCCTCCTCCCGCTGCTCTCAGTAGAGCTGCCTCGCTCGGATCCCGGAGCCGGTTCCCTGCTTGCGAGGCCCTGTGGCGTGTGTGTGTGTGTGTGTGTGTGTGTGTGTGTGTGTGTGTGTGTGTGTGTGTGTGTGTGTGTGACTGACTATGGTATGTATGTGTGTGACTATGGTGTGTGTGTGCGCGCTCACGTGCGCGCGCAGGAAGGAGGGTGTCTGCCCCCAGCGTCCCCCTCCCCACGTTGTCTCCTTCGGATCGAAGCTCCTGCCTCTTGCTGCTGCTTGCTTCCTCTGGTGGTACATGCACACGTGTACACACACACACACCGAGTCACAGTCACACTTGGCTGATTCAAGCACTTGCTTGTGTGGAGATACAGGCATATTCAGACCAGAGTCTTACCCTGCCACACAGCCATCCACATATCATGTATACCTACACATCCCTGAAGCCTGACTCCCACACGAGCACTTACCTGTCTGCACACATTCACTCACCTGCTCCTATTCCTTCTTCCCACCTTCATGTGACCCACACATGCACATAAATAAACACCCGGGCCGCCCAGACCCCATTTGTATACCAGTGGATTTCTTAAGCAGCCTGTGTGCAGGTGCCTTGTTGGCAGATCTATAAAGCAGAGAGGAACAGAGAGAAGAGACAGAGTGAGGGCAGATGGAACAGAAGTAGAGAAAGGGAAAATGGAACAAAAAGGTACAGCATGAAGAAAGGCTGCAAGGGGGAGTGTGTTCTGGGATGGGCCAGAAATCTGGGCCCTGAAACCTGGGGGACTGCTCCTGTAGCTGTCACCTCTCTCCTTCCCTCCCTCCCTCCTTCTTTCTCAGAGGCCTTGGGGGGCCCTCCCTATCCAATTAGCAGAGAAGGAGCAATCAAGGGGAAGTTGTTAATTTGCTGATGCTCATTAGGGGCTTTTAGCACAGAGGCTGTTGAGGTCTGATGGTGTCAGATGATGGTGTGTGTGAGTGCGCGTGTGAGTGTGTGTGTGTGTGTGTGTGTGTGTGTGGTGTGGTGTGATGCAAGACCAGAATTCCATCTGTAGCAGCTCTACTTATAGGCTGGTGAAGCTCTGAGAGAAGGAAGGTGAGAAGCAGGTCTCAGGGACATGGTTCTGGGTTTGAGTTAGAGGAAGGAACCTGATAATAATTCGTGAGGGGTTGGGAGTAAGAGGTACCCTGGAAACCAGTGAAGAAATCTAGAGATTCCCTGTCTCCAGGGATAGGGGCTTAGGGTTGGGGAGAGACTGAGGTCCATTCAGCAGGACCCAGAGCGCCAAGCTGCCAAAATAAAGATAGAATCTTGCTTTCCGACTGGGGAGCTGTCCAGCGTCACAAGCTGTACTGGTGGGCTACTATGCTCCTAGGCAACCACTAGGTGACAGCACTCTCCTAGATACTTAAACTCCATTCAAAGGGCGATGGGGGAGGCGGCATGTGAGACTAGGAATTACCCTAGGAGGGTCGCAAACTGGGTTTAAGTGATGATTCTAGCCCTGGGTCTAGTCTGGTTCCAGGCTCTCCAATGTCCTCTGGGGGAGGGGGCGGGGGGGGGAGGACCATCTTGGAACATCTGTAATTCCTCCACTTTGCAACCCGCACAAGCTGAGCGACACGTGGAGCCTCTTCTAATGGCTGCAAATTGCTTCAATCACCTGGGATGTTACCGAGGAAGCAGGGAGCAGCGGGGGTGGAGGGAAGGTGATGAGGAGAGGTGGAGGCAGTCGAGGACTGATTGAGGCCAATGAACAGCCGCAGGAGGAGTCTGGGGGAAGATTAAAAGCATGAATCAGGTATCTGGGCTCCAAGACCTGATCTCATCACTGGATATCACCATACCACCTGCAGGACCCCTGACCCTTCTGAGCTGCAGTCTGCTCGTCTGTATGATGAAGGTTGTATTTATTTCACCTTGTTTTCCAAGGATTATGTGACTTACTGATGGAAAATGCATAGTACATTGATCTGTGTTAGTAAATCCCCAATAACAAATATTACTGGCATTCTGATTTAGATCTGGAAGTAAAAACAAAAAAGCAAACAAAAACAACAACAAAAAATACCCCCACAGGAATAACCATATCAGGACAGACTTCAAGATGATAGTTCCTGAATCAGGGAGTTGGGTAAGTCTTTCAAATGGACCCAAATGGGTTTAATTTAGATCCAGTAAATCTCACACTCACTAGGTGGAGCTCAGATCTCCAAACTTTTTGTTTTGTTTTGAGACAGTCTTACTATAGAGCCCTGGCTGGTCTAGAACCGGGCAGGCCTCAAACTCAAAGAGATCTGTTTGCCTCTGCCTCCCAAGTGCTGGGATTAAATGTATAAACCACCAAGCCTGGATGGCCAAACTTCTTTTTAAAAAAAAAAAAATTATCATTTCTTTTATGTATATGGTTGTTTTGCTTGCATGAATTTTTGTGTATCATATGAGCGCTTGGTTCCTGTGGATGCCAGAAGAGGGCACTAGATCTCCTGAGCTGGAGTTGTGTATAGTTACAAGTCAATATGTGGGTGCTTGGAATTGAACCTGAATCCTCTGGCAAAGTAGCCAAGGTTTTTAGCTGTGGGGCCCTTCTTCAGCTCCTTCCTCAGGCCTCTAAGTCTCCTCAGAGCTAGTATGTCTGAAGCAAGACTTCATTACAACGATCCCTCTCTGGAGCTTAGTTGTTTTGTTTTTTTTTTTTAGATGTATTTTTTTAAGATTTATTTATTATATCTAAGTACACTGTAGCTGTCTTCAGACACACCAGAAGGCATCAGATCTCATTACGAATGGTTGTGAGCCACCATGTGGTTGCTGGGATTTGAACTCAGGACCTTTGGAAGCGCAGTCAGTGCTCTTAACCGCTGAGCCATCTCTCTAGCCCTGGAGCTTAGTTTTATACCTAACCTAAATTCCTCACTCTGTCGTTTGCCATTGTCTGAGGGGAGATACAGCCCTGCATGGCTGGCACTCCCTTCTAGCCCCATACACTGCAGCAAACATCTGCAGCTTTCCCTGTGTCAGACCTGGGGACACACGGTGACCAAGGGCAGTCCTTGCCTCAAGACCTCTCAGCATCAAAGCAGAGTTTGTGGCTGAGTGATTCTAGATCAAGGGTCAGCTATGAAAGGCAGGGGGAGGGAGGGATGGGGGGGAAGGGGAGGTTGGAGTTGCTGCAGAGAGGTAGTTATCCCGATAGGGTCTTGTACAGCCTGGAAGTCGGTGGTGCCAGGGCCTTGGTTAGAAGACGCTTGAGGGATCCAGGGGCTGAGATTAAGGTCCTTCGGCTCCTTTCTGCTTCTCTGGGCCGGTCCACCCTGGGTTTTGACATCTTGCTGACTAGAGCCTCAGTCCTAGATGCATCTGCAACATCAGAGCTGTGTGGTCCTGGACAAGAAATTTAGTCTACCTGGATCCTGCTTTTCTCCATAAACTATAAAATGCAACTAGCGCCTAGGCTGAAAAGACAACATGTGCCTGGCTAACAGTAGGCACTTTGCTCCATCAGTTGGGCCACCCCTGCTGGGGGCAAATTCCCCACGGACACTTTCCTTGTGTATGGCCCCATCTGCTGTATGTATAGAAGCACCCTCCAGCCTGTCAGAGATGGGTGGGGAAGAGGGGAGGGCACAGAGGGGGACGAGGCCCCCCGGGACTCCGAGGCAGCTCTTCTCGCTCCCCCGTGCGTGAAATCACGCACGCCCCAATCTGTCTACATCCACTTCCTTTGCCAGCTCAGCAAATGCAGAGGCGATTAAGAAGTTAATTAGCAGGCAGCAGGGAAGGGGCTGGGGACCCATTCCTGCACTCCTTTACCCCTCTGTGGCCCCACCCGTGACCGTCCCGTCTCCCCCTGCTGGCTTGGTCTTCTGGTCCAGATGCTTCTATTGCCCGCGTCCGCTTCCGCTTCCGATTCCGAGGTTTCCCTGCCACCTTCGCCCTTTCTAACTCACGCTCTGCTCACTTCTGACCCCATCCCTCTCCTCTGCTCATCGAGTCTTCTTTGTCGTCAAGGGTCACTCTTCCTCCTCCCATGCTCCTCTCCTTCCTCTTCCACCTTACAGTTACTGTTCTGTTTGATGTTGGATCCGACGAATGGGCTCCACATCGGCCACAGGAGTCAGCAGCTTCACGGTTGCCTGCTGGTCCCAGTGTCTCCCCCTCCAGTCCTGGAACATCCTCCTCTGGCCTTCATTTCTGACTCCTGGCTCTTCCGGTCTCCTCAAGGGCTCTCATTTGTGCCAGTGCACGGGGCAGGGCAGAACGCGGGGGCAGAAGGGATATGGGGCAGAAGCTTGAGACAATTTCCCCCCCATGCTATTGCCCCTGTCCGTGCATCCACAGCTAAACTTGAACCTTTCTTTTCCCCTTCTTCCATCCAAACTGGCGTGGGGGCTGGAAGATGGCCACCTCTCCCCTGCCTCACATTCCAACTTAGGTGTCCACACGTCATTTTCTGACGTCACAGCTTTTCAAGGGAAAGATCATTAAGGGGGAAGGGGCAAGGTAGAAACTAAAAGGGCAGATGCGCGGGGCAGTGGTGGCGCACGCCTTTAATCCCAGCCCTTGGGAGGCAGAAGCAGGTGGATTTCTGAGTTTGAGGCCAGCCTGGTCTACAGAGTGAGTTCCAGGACAGCCTGGGCTATAGAGAGAAACCCTGTCTCAAAAAACCAAAAACCAAAAACAAAAAACCAAAACAAAACAAAAAAAAAAAAAAAAAAAAAAACGGGGGCGGGGGGGAGGTGCAGATGCATGGAGAAGAACCCGGTAGGTAAGGAGAGCTGGAGACACTGAGAAGGGCGGGCAGTGACCCCTGTGTCCTTTCCCTGACTGGAAAGTCTGGGTCTTTGAGCAATGAGAGCCAGAGGAAAACAGAAGGTCCTTGGTGCGGAAGTTTTTTCTTACCCCGAGAAACTTCCCCGGTTTTTTACCTGAGTTCCGGGTCACCCTGTACGGTCCGTCTGGCCTTCCCTACACTGGGTACTCTAGCTGCTTGGGAACAGGTTCCCTCGTGCCTGCTTCACATGGGGTGTTCCAGAGTAAGCAGGGATTGCCTTGATTTTCAGAGGAGAGAGTACTCTGGGTGAGGTGGGCCTAGGCATGCACGCTCAAGTCTTTCACTTGCTGGCCTTGGGGGCACAGTATCCAGGGCATCCCCTTGAGGGAGGAACTGCAGTTTCTAACTGTGGGATGCAGAGACCCGGAGTGAACCTGGTCGGTGCAAGGGATTGCATAAACGAAGAGCATTCTCTGGGAGTCCTGGCTGGGTTAGGCAGGGTGTGTGTATGCGTGCGTGCGCGCGCGTGTGTGTGTGTGTGTGTGTGTGTGTGTGCGCGCGCGCGCGCGCCCGCGCGTTTTCCTTTCCTTCCGTCAGTTAGTCCTTAGGGCGCTGGGGTCTCAGAGCTGTTCCTAGCCAAGCACAATCCTCCACCACCTAGCAGGACTTCTCCAGCCCGCTGCCCTTCCCAGCGGGCCCCCTCCCATCCTAACCAGCGCCTGTGGAAGGCGCAATCTCAGCGCCCAGGGCGGCCAGCGAGCCGGAGGAGGCAGAGGCGGTGAATAATTCATAGGGCTGGGAGGCCCTTATCTCCCCGGCCGGCCCCACCCGGGGGCCCCTGTGCTGGGCTGGCGTCCCTCGGCTCTCTGCTTTATCTCGACGCCCAGCTTGTAATACAGCCCTCCATATCACAGGCAGAAAGGGAGATTAATTTTCTGGTTTTGCATGGGCGGGGAGGGGGAGAGGGCGAGGGGAGGCGCTGGGGAGCAGAAGCTGGGATCTTTCCGATTTCAGACTCCAGCGGCTTAATCCTCTCCCAGGCCTGCAGGAACCGGAGGAAGAGGGTGTTGCAAGCCAAATTTCATCATCGGCGGCAGCCCCAACAGAGGGAGGAGGAGGCGAGGGGCAAACAGACGGCAGAGGCAGCCGCGCTGGCGCAGAGAGGGGAGCTGTTTGGAAACAGGGTGTAGGGTGGCCCTATCAGCCTCGTCACGCATAAGGCTGCCTGGGGCGAGCTGGAGCTCTCTGCCCACGTGGAACACGCGTGGGCACACTGTGTGACATCTAGAGCCGGGGGGGTCACATGAGCATACACCTCTCTATAAGCTGACAGCATCCTGATTTCAGCCTTGCTGAGCACCGGTCTCAAAAAGAGTCTAAAAAAACGTTGACTGACTGGGGAATGTTGATGGTCTAAGCAGACACAGCGCCACATGCTTTTAGAATCTGGTTCTACCAGCTCCTTGCCATCTGCCCCGTGGGCCCTGGCACGTGCCCGCTTCTAACTCCTTTCATTTTGGGGGTTTCCATGGTCTGTATAGGACAATGAGGGTTTCTGCTACATCCGTTTCCGAGACATGATTACCCATAGCTAGAGGAACCCACCACCTGTTAGCTGAGCCTATTCCATGTAGGGGCGTGGGCAGGCAGCTCCGTGCTTCCCACAATCAGAAGTGAGTCCTACCTCCTCAGAGCTAACCTCCTAGGAGAGATGACTGATATCCGGGTAGCTGATTCGTTAAAAGGAAGAACGTGATGCTAGGAAAAACCACCCAGGCGATGGAGAGTTGGCGAGGACCAGGAAAGCCTTCTAGAATGTGGTGTTTGAGATGTGCTTTTATTATTAGCCTTAATTGGTAATAATGGCGGGAGATGGAGGCAAGGCATTTTAGTCTGGGAAAAAAAAATGACTCGGGATGTCAGGGTAGTTTTATCTGTTTAGTGGGTCAAGGACTGGGGTCAAGTGGAGGAACTTAGATCAGCCTTGGGGTGCAGGGTGGCGATTGAGGGGTTGTGACCAGGAAGTACCATGGTCAAAATGGGACCCGTGGGGAGGTAAAGCTAGCCAACAATGCTGGGCATTTACTAAATGTTATGGAAGAGATTATCTCATTAAACCCTAGACATTTTTACACTCGACCTAACCAAAAGGCTGAGAAAGTGATGTTATCTCACTGTATATAGATGAGAAAGCCACGGAGGTGCTGGCGACAGAATTCGAAACAATGGAAGATACAGAGATCGAGGCAATAAATTATTTAATGACTCCTGCACTTTCAGGCATGGAAAAAAAAAGATATTTTTGTATTCTGATGCTCAGTGTATTTATCTTTATTCGGTGATTAGCATCCCTCTAAATAGTCTCATACTACCTACACAACCAATAAACCAAAAAAAAAAAAACCAACCAAACAAACAAACAAAAAAAACCTTCTGCAATTAGCAAATGTCTTTTCTCCAAATATTGAAACGTTGATTGTAAATGAAATCAAGCTCCTCATAAATCCATCGGTTTTTCTTGAAAGCCTTAAACATCATTAAAAGCAGACAAAACAGCGTCGAGCACTTAAATGTCTTTGTGTGATATTCCTGCCACTATTCCCTCTGTTCCTTTCCTTTTTTTGTTGTTGTTTTGTTTTGCTTTTTTATTTTTTCCCCAGACATAGGATTTTTCCTATCTTAAACAAGAGAGTGACTTCGCCTTCTCCCACAGGCTGACTACTGGAGGAGATTAGGTAAAAGGGAGAGTTTAGTGGGTGCACAAACCCCACGGGTGGGGGAACCTCCAAGGGATTCTTCTGGGATTCATAATGCATCCCTTCCCCTACCTCATCAGGATCTGTTCTTTTCCCAGTCAGGCCAATCACAGGCTTTGATATTTTTGTGTATGACCCTAATCTCCCCCCCCCAGCCCCCAAATGCTTCTGGTCCCGAGGCCTTATCTTTACAGCGCAGCCCACCGGATAGCACTGTTCTGAACGGGGCCTGGTCTAGTTAAGCTGAAAGCCCTTGGTCAATTGGTTAACTGGGACTTCAGCCTTTCCTTCTCGTCAGCAGCTAAGACCTCCAGCATTGTCAGCCGGGGCGCTGAAGCAAGTTTCTAAGATGAGGTATTAAGGGCTTAAATTAGGGCAGTGGCGGTGGAAATTAAAAAAAAGGAGAGGACTTTTTTTTTTTTGACAGTTTTTAGAAAGTCCATGAAGGCGAAATTGACTTCTGGCAACTGGAGGATAATATTTGCCCCACGGAATCGACAAAGTACACTCTTTGTGCCTTACAAGCGCCCACTAAATCCTTTTTTCCCCCCTTTCTCTTCTTTCTGTTCTCAAGTTATGATTATGAAATGGCTTGAGAACAAAACCATACAGGGTTTTTACAAATGTGGTGAAAGACGGCAGGTGAGGGGAGGGGACTGAAGGACAAGTGGCACTGGGAAAGGTTGGTTGAAGACAAACCAGGTTCACAGAGACCAAGGGGGTGGGGACACAAAACAGTGCTGTGTGTTACAAAGGTCGGGAGAAATGGTCAGATCTGAACTAGGTGGGGCAGTATGGATAAATCAAGAGACAGTGAGTTCCAGGACAGTCAGGGCTACACAGAGAAACTCTGTCTAGAAAAACCAAAACCAAAACCAAGAGAGAGAGAGAGAGAGAGAGAGAGAGAAGAGGGGGGAGAGGGGGAGGGGGGAGAGAGAGAGAAGGGGGGAGAAATAAAAAAGGTATAGAGTCCATAGGGATGTAGAGAAACTAGGGACTAAAGCCATGCACTTGGGACACAAAAAGATGCAGGAAAGAAAGGTGAGGATGGCTCTCGGTTCCCAGGATGCACAGGACTAAGGATCCCTCTGTGACCAGGTTGACTCTTCTTGGTGGACAGAAACTGTGCCATATGGTCCCCAGTCTTGGACTGGAGAGATGGCTCGAGCGGGTAAGAGCACTGACTGCTCTTCTGAAGGTCCTGAGTTCAATTCCCAGCAACCACATGGTGGCTCACAACTATCTGTAATGAGATCTGACACCCTCGGTCCTCTGCCTCCCTCTTAATCTCCAGCCCTTTCCTGAGGTTCTGAGAAGTGGTATTGCAGGAACTTAGGACCAGCAGGAACTTACCCAGGAATGGTGCCCCCGAACGCTCACAATACCAGGATCTGGGATGTGGTAGCAGGAGGATCACATGTTTAAGGTTAGCCTAGAATACGAAACGAATTCAAAACCAAGCTGCCTGGGTCATACTGCAATACCCTGTCTCAAAGAACCAAGTGCTGGAACTGTTTCTCATTGATAGAGCACTTGCTTGTCTAACATACCAGGTTTAACCCCTAGCACTGGAAAAACCCAATCAAGTCACACATGTCCTGAGGATGAAGAGCAGAAGTCACATGCTTAGAGCCACAGGCTCCTCCCCCAACTGACATCTTTTACCTGTCACTCAGTGTGGAGATCCTACTGCATGAAGACTTGGTTACCTAGCTGTCTATGTGTCCTGTGTGAGGAGGGTTTTTGTTCATTTTTTTTTTTTTTGTTTGTCAGGCTTTAAAATGCTGGGATTGGGTAGTAGGTCATGGATGGATTTAGTGGTGAGACTTTGGCAAAGATGTGTCCACTCATGGGCTTATCCAGGAAGAGGGTGGTATTGGGGAGTTTGAAGGAATAGGAGATAGAAGTAGGAAGGAATTAGAGGCCCAGCCTGTGGCTCCCCTGGGCTCAGGCTTAAAGCCTGTGGGAAGATGGAGGAAGGGAATACGATGATGGGGTTGTGTGTGTCTACAGGGATATGACTGCCGGAGAGCGAAGTGTGAGGGTTCCATGCAGGGACCTGGAAGGAGCCACAAACAGTCCTTAAGTGCAACATTTCTCCGTCTGTCCTGGGCCTCTGACCACTGTGCCCTCCTCCCGGCCTGTTGGTGGTAATTGCTCTCCATTTGGTCGTTACTTAGCTCATTAATTGCGTAAAGGAGACAGAAGCTTAGAGTAGGGGCCGTGGGCAGGAGGAGTAATGGATTCGATGGACTCTTGGGGAATGGACTGGAGTCCAACACAGGCTAGAGGAGAGGAGAGCCCGGCTCAGATCCAGTTTGGAGGAAACATTTTTCAACTGTGATATAGACACCAGCACTTTCACTACCAGATACCCAGCCATCCCCAGTACGATCAATACCATTAGCTCCATTTTCCTTCGGGTCACAATCATTGAAATTACCACTATGGTAGGCATCCTCTAATATGGTTCCCAGTGACGCTGCGATCCTGTCCCTTTGGGTATGGGTTGTAACTAACAACTCATTTCTACTTAAAGTAATTTTACATTTATTTAGTGTGTGTGTGTGTGTGTGTGTGTGTGTGTGTGTGTGTGTGTGTGGTCAGAGGACACCTCTCAGGAATTAGCACTCCCATTCTTCTATAGATTCTAGGGATCAAACTCAGGTCATCAGACTCTATTGTCAGACCCTTAGCCCCACTTAGCCAACATCTCTATTAAAACACAATCCAGTGATGTGACTTTAAGATTAAACTGCATTGAGTGTGGTAGTGAATGCTGGTAATAGCACTATGGAAACGGAGGCAGAAGGTTCAGGAGTTCAAAGCCAGCTCCAGCTACACAGAGAGAATCTGAGGCTAGCCCAGGCTACATAAGATCCTGTCTCCCATAGGTGGGCAGACGATCAGACTAGTCTCCCAAACCTCTGAGGTTTCCACTTTGGTAACTCTTTCGATTGCACTGAGGCGAAACAGCTGCCATGACAGCAGTGGCCCTGCAGGGACTCCCACAGAGGGTAGCCCCAGGCCTCCCCCCAGCAAGGTCCCAAAGGCTAAGAGGAACTGAATACTGTCAGTAATTGTGTTCATGATTTGGGTGCAGACAATCATCCGGTGAAGGCAATAACAGATGAAACTGTAGCCTCTGTTGTCACCTTCAGAGCTGACTTGCGAGAGACAGGAGCCAGAGACATCACAGACGTAGGTCATCCAAATACCTGGCCTGCAGAAACCAAGGTGGTGAATGCGTATTGTCTTGAGTGGCTGGGTTCTGAGTGCGATCTCTTATGTAGTGATAGGCATCCAGCACCGTTACCTTCGCTGTCTTCAAATTCACATCACTCAATATCACAAAAACCCTTACTACCAGCTGCAAAGCCTTTCTAGTACCCAGTAGGTGCCAGGCCCTCTTTACGCACCAGGACGGCAGGGGTGGGAGATGTATTCAGCCGTCAGTTGGGAATGTAATTGAGCAGTCAGGACGCCTTCCTAAAACGTGGATGATATATCAAGAAAAACCATACTCATTGTCTCTAGATTAGGATGTGTCTTAGTTGGGGTTTCTTTTTTTCCCAAAGATTTATTTATTATTATATGTAAGTACACTGTTGCTGTCTTCAGACACTCCAGAAGAGGGAGTCAGATCTCATCACAGATGGTTGTGAGTCACCCTGTGGTTGCTGGGATTTGAACTCAGGACCTTCGGAAGAACAGTCAATGCTCTTACCCGCTGAGCCATCTCTCCAGCCCCGACTTTAGCTTTTGTTAAGTTGTTAGGACAGGATGGTGGGGAAGGCCTCACTGAGGAGGGCCTCCATGAAGGCTTCTTCTTTTTTTTTTTTTTTTTTTTTGGTTTTCTGAGACAGGGTTTCTCTGTATAGCCCTGGCTGTCCTGGAACTCACTCTGTAGACCAGGCTGGTCTTGAACTCAGAAATGAGCCTGCCTCTGCCTCCCAAGTGCTGGGATTAAAGGTGTGTCCCCTCTGGCCAAGATCAGAATTTCTTATCAGACCACCATGAGCCAGTTTCCATTTAGAATTAATTAATTAATTAGAGTGCTGGGATTAAAGGTGTGCGCCACCACAGCCTGGCTCTATGAAGTCTTCTTGAAGGCTTTTACTCAGTCCTTGGAGGATCAGTGAGATCACCACAGGAGAAGGGGAGGAAGGCTCTAGTCTCCTCGATGCCTTAGGGGAAAACTGGGTGGAGGGAAAGGGCATGCAAAGGGGCTGTGAGAAAAGAAGCTGGGGTACAAAGCAGGTTGTAACAACGCAGCACTTATAAACTTCTGCAAGACTCTGGGCTTTCCAAAGCCCCCTGTGCTGTTCGTGAGAGCCAGCTCTTTCCTGGGGGGAGAGAGCTGTGTGTGTGGCTCAGCGGTGGAGCCCTTGCCTAGTATGCATGAAGTCTTGAGTTCATTCTCCAGCATGGGATTGGGATGTGGGCGGCAAAAATCGGCTGTTTTCCAGTTCAGCCATGGAGGACAGGCCTGTACACAGGCCCAATCACTCGGTGAAGGCTAGTGGGTTGATAGGATCCCCCAACTGGTAACAATGGACCCACATAGGGTTAGTCTCGGAGTCCATTTAATCTCTTCTTGGGCTGTGTTGTGCAGTCTGGATATTGTATGAGAAATTCTAAATGGAAACTGGCTCATGGTAGTCTGAGAAGAAATTCTGATCTTGGCCAGAGGGGACACACCTTTAATCCCAGCACTTGGGAGGCAGAGGCAGGTGGATCTCTGTGAGTTTGAGGCCAGCCTGGTCTACAGAGTGAGTTCCGGGACAGCCAGGGCTACACAAAGAAACTCTTGTCTTGAAAACCCAAACAAACAAACAAACACACAAAATCCCTATCTTTGGGGCTGGAGAGATAGTTCAGCTCAGTGGTTAGGAGCACGGCTGCTCTTGTAGAGGACTTGCTTACGGTTTCCAGGACCCACATGACAGCCTATATATAACCTTCTGTAACTCTAGTTCCAGATTCTCACATGCCCTCTTTTGGCTTCTTTGTGCACTGCATACATGCATAATATGTATAATCATGCATGCAAGCAAAACACTAAAGCATAAAATGAATCTTCTTTTAAACATTGAAGGAAAAGAAAGATCTTGATCCTGTTCCCTGAGCCCCAGCACTTCTCTGTCACTGGAGGCTGGGTGGAACTCGTCTCATTCCGGATGAATCAGGATGACTCCCAGAGGTGTTAGTCCTCTGTGGCCTTGAGAGCTGGGTAAACCAGGAAGCAGACGTACGAGACCAGATCCCCCTCTCTCTGGAATATCTTTCAGGGTCTGTGACAGGCACCCCTCTCATCATAGGACTGTTTGATAGAGAAAATGTCAAGTTTCAGTATCCTTTCCTCAGAGAGACTATGACACTATAGGAGACTAGGCCAGAATCAGGGATCCTAGGACTAGAGGGGCCCCTGGAGGCTTTGTGGCGTCTGGCCAACTTCAGCAGGGAGCACATCCAAATCCACACAGTGTCACCCTTACATGACGCCTCTACAGACTTCCACCCAAGCTTGCCCAGATCCTTATTTTCTTCAGTACCATTTTACAGATGAATAAGAATAAAAGTGGAGGCAGCAACCCCAGGTCTCTGGATGACAAATGTCATCTTATTTTTCTTCTACTTACATGATCCCATGGATTAAAGAGACTCAGTACTGTCCCAGGCTGAGAGACAACTGGAGGTTGGAATCCCAGCCTCCCCTCCAGCCCCTGGAGCTGTGTTCTTTCTGCTTCATCATCCTGTACCAGGTAGAAAAACTACTTTGGGGAAACAAGTTTGGCAAAGGAGAGAAGAAAAGAGGGGCGGGCGGGTAAGAGGACGGAGCTGAGACCCTGCGGGTAATTGCAGAGAATGGGTCGATGAGGAGATGGGAGAATTGGGACCCCGGGGTCCCCAGCTGTCTGGGGCTGGGACCGGCTCTTCACACTGTCAGGCCCAGGCCTGAGGCTGCAGGCTGCCAGTGTTCTATCAAGACCCCTAGAGAGCCTGAAATCAAATATTCCTCCTCCCCTGCTCAGGCAGCCTTATTGCCGCTGACAGTAAATGTATTGCTGTAATCTTTTCTCATTTTGCCGGGATGGGCTCCATTCTGACCTCCCTCCTAGCCTTGAAGGCTTCACGGAGGTGGGAGGGGTGGAGGAAGGAACAGACAGAAAGAGGTGGGAGGGTGGGGAGGGCTAGGCTGTCAGTAGGGAAGCTGCAGAGATCCCAGACTTGACACAGCCTTTTCTCTAGAGTGCTGAAAGTTCCTAGACATGTGGGGGGTGGGGACTCCCAGAGAAAGCCAGTCCCTTAACCCAAGGGTCTCCCTGTGGTGGTAGAGAGGAGGCAAAACTGAGATTGCAGGGCCACACAGACCTCTGCAGAGCACCGTGTGTGTGTGTGTGTGTGTGTGTGTGTGTATATTTGTGTCTGTGTGTATGTATGTGTGTCTGTGTATGTGTATGCTTGTGTGTGCGTGAGTGTGTATATTTGTGTCTGTGTGTATGTATGTGTGTCTGTGTATGTGTATGCTTGTGTGTGCGTTTGTGTAAGGGATGATTTTCCTGCCTGCCTGTCTGTACCACTGTCCTCTGCTGCCCAGAGAAGTCTGGCCAAATATGTGTAATGCTGCTCCTTTGGCTGTCTCTCCTGGTCTCGGCTGAGAAGCTCTTAGCTGGCAAATCACTGTGAGGCTGTCTATGAGGATCAGGTGTGAGGGAGGAAGGGGCAGTCTTTGAGAGCAGATAGCCTGAGGGGTAATGGTATCTGAGGTCCTGATGAGGGTCAGGGAGAGTTAACAAGGAGCTGGGCTGGGTATGGTGGTGCACACCTTTAATCCTATCGAGTGGGAGGCAAAGGCAGGTGGATCTACTTAAGTTCCAAGCTAGCCTGGTCTACAGAGTAAGTTCCAGTCCAGCCAGGAGTACGTATTAAGACCCTGTCTCAAAAAACAAAACAAAATAAGCAACAACAACCACAAAATCCCAAGGTGGGAGGCTCGACAGAGTGATTGTGGGAAGACATTTATAGCTCAGAGGAATCAGAAGTGGGGTGCTGGCGACATATGAGACAGGAAGAACAGGTGAGCGAGATGTGGTCACAGGTGGTAGCAACCCCAGAGCAGAGGGGGGCAGCCAAGTCATACGCTGGGCTGGAGAAGCGGGAGGTGGGCTGCTTGGGGACTGAAGTCATTTGTTCTGCTAAAATTAATCCCGAGCTTGTGCGTGTGCGTGCGCATCTGTTTTCTCAGGGAGGTGTAGATCTTGTCTGTCTCTTCACGGATCCTTGGGTTGAAATGGATCACTTTTTGCATTTCTGTTAGGTCGGGTCTCAGCTTCTGTGGGACGGGGTGTGTATAAACAGATATATCACCAAATTCTCTCTTTGAAGTCCCCTGGCCCCTTCCAAAAGGAAACCGTTGATGGACTAGCTGGGCTGGATCAGAACCTGCGGAGTTCGGCAGAGAGCAGGGAGGGGGTGGGTCCCTCCTATTGCCAGGAAAGCATGTTGTCCACCTGCCGAAAGGCTTCCCTGCCTTGTTACATAGCTTTCTACGTCCAGTCCTTCCTTCTCCCTCTTCTTTCAGATCTTCCCCCCTCCCACCCCGTTATATAGTTCTGGCTATTGGATCTGGAACTGGATCAGGCTTGCCTCGAACTCACAGTGATTCACCTGCCTCTGTGCAGGGATTAAAGGCTACCACACCATGCTTTTCTGTTCCTCATAGTTTTACACTTCTCGGTATTCTATCTGAAGATAGTTGAGATGGAATTTGTTTTGTTTTTGTTTTTCGAGACAAGGTTTCTCTATGTAGCCCTGGCTGTCCTGGAACTCACTCTGTAGCCCAGCCTGGCCTCGAACTCAGAAATCCGCCTGCCTCTGCCTCCCAAGTGCTGGGATTAAAGGCATGCGCCACCACTGCCCGGCTGAGATGGAATTTGGGAGACTGTGTCTCTGAAGTCTGGTCAGACAAAGGAAGAAACGGAGATACAAAGTAATGAGTGACAGCAGAACTGGGCTGTAGCTCATTCTGCACAATGCTTCTTTGACAGAGGCCCCTGGGGGTCCAGGCCCTGCAAGGCATAAGGTGGAGTGGTAAATCATTCTCCGCTTCCTGGTAAGTTCAAGGGCAAACTGAACTATGTGAAACTGTGTCAAACCAAAACAAAACACCAGCTAATATTCTTGGAGCACAGTGTGTGCCTAGCTCTGTGCTGGGTTTTGTAAATAGTTTGATTTAATCCCTCCCACAGCCTTTATCATTTATCGATGCCATCACACTTATTTAAAAGTCAGGGAGCCCTAGGAAGTACACGTAACTAGTTTGACCTGGTATTAAGGTGTCTCACATGGCTCTGTGAAAATCATTTCCAGTCTTGTCCCCAGACTTCCAGGGACCTTGCCCCTCAGTCACACTACATGGATTCCCCATTTTTCTCTCCACATGTCTGCCTGCTTCACTTTCTTCCTTCTGGGTTGGAGTCTGCCCATGCTTTGGACATCAGTCTCAGCGCAACGGCCTTTAGATCGCCAGCCCAGAACAGAGTCCTCAGCCTGGTGCTATTAGACCCCAGGCTTCCATCCTCATAACCCTATGTGTGCAAGGCGAACCCCTTCCTGGGGCAGAAGAGCTCACAGCTGGACTGGGGTGGTGGTGGTGGAGGTGGTGGTGGTGATGCTGAGACCCTTGAGTGGAAGAAGTTCAATTTGTATTTCTAGAAAGAGGCTGAGAGTAGATGAGAAGGAACCGGAAGACACAGCGGGGTGGGGCAGGCGAGGTGAAAAGACAAAAGCGCTCAGTGACAGATTCTCTGTCCGGACCTCAGGCTCCGTGCAGGGGTTCCAGCGGGGCGGGGCGGGTTTGCCCCGCAAGGGTTCTAACGCCCGTGCTCCAACCTGCTCCAACCGGAATGACTCGCCCCACGACGGCGCGTTCCCGCACACTGAAACTCTTTTACAGACTTAGCATCCACCCGCATCCGGGCACTCGAAACCACTGCGTCTCCAGAGGCCGGACACTGAAGAACCAGGTTAAAAGCCAGAGCCTCCTGTAAGTGGCAGAACTAGGATCGAACCCCAGGCTTCCTGGAAGTAGAGTCTTTGCTTTTCCCGGTTCAAATGGAGACCAGCATGCTCCCTATGTACAAAACTCCGTTTGGAGGCGGAAGGATTTTAACACCTTCTACCCCACATTCTGTACCCGCAAACACACACACATACACACACACAGAGCATTTTTTTTTCCTCACCAGTCTGGTGCAGCAGGCAAAAGGGACTGAGTGACATGGTGCTTGGCTCCTGACTTGGTTCCGGTGGAGGTGTAGGAGGACAGTGTCTCCAACCCGCTCCCGCCCCACCCACCCCCCAACCCCGCCCGCCCGCCTGCCCGCCACCCAGTCTCATTGGAAACTTGTAGATTGGGAGGTGGGGTGGAATACTGCCACCATCCGGTAGAGCTCTTCTCACCTGCACTTGAATGACCTTGTTGGGGGAATGTAGCAGTAAATCAAAGGAGTCCCACTGCGGTTCTCCTGAAGCCGATGGACTGGCCAGCCAGGCAAGGGACGTTTACTGAGCACTTACTTCGTACTGGGACATGTGCTTAGTTTTACAAGGACGTCTGAGTCTTCCTCTGAAAGACCTCAAGAGACAAACATTATTTCCACTTAGAGATGCCTGAGCCAAAGCACAGTTAGCACGCGGAAGGCCCTACAAAAGTAACTAGGAGAATCAGAAAAAGATGAGGTAACTCACACGGAGGAGGAGAGGAGCTAGTGCTTATAACAAGGGCACAGAGGCAGGCAGCATAGACTCCTTTGAAGAAAGCAGTTAAAAAAAATGTAAGCTGCCCAAAGGACAGACAGGACTCAGTCAAATGAAGTTGGGGGAAGGGGCAGGAAGGGCGTTGGAGGAAGATGGAACAGCTAGAGTAAAGCTCTCGGAGCTGGGAGTAGGTTGGTGCACTTCGGGACCTGTAAACAGGAGGGAGTTGGGAAGGGCAGCTGGAGAGCCCGGAAGCACAGGTTAGGGGAGCCCTGTGAAGGACCCCGATCCTTTTTTAAGGAGGAGAGGTGAAGTGAAGTGATTAATGGTTTTCAGCAAGGAAGAGTCATGGTTAGATCTGCTTTTTTGTTTGTTTTAGGCTGGTCTTGATCTCTCAGCCTCCACTCCCTAAGCGCTGGGGTTATGGGTGTGTGCCGCCACGCCCACACAGAACTGCCTTTAAAAAAAAAATACCACAGTTGTAAAGAGCTCAAGGAAGGGCACAGTTCCCTTGGAGGTTAGACTACTGAGGCAGACCAGGTTGGCCTTGAATTTACAGAGATCTGCCTGCTTCTGCTGTGGTGGAATTAAAGGCATGTGCCTGTTTCTAGCTAGCCAGTATTTTGCCAAGTTGCTAGTAGCCACACCTACCAGTAATTAGTAAATTCAGGAAGGAAGGGACTCCAACACAGAGAAATAACAAGAAAAAAAAAAAGAACAGAAACATTGGGAGTACACTAATAGATTAAGATGACTAGTTCGCTGTTGTATGTAAAGTGCATTTCTGATGTTGGGTCCAGATCGTTAAAAATTTCAAAGCCTCTGTACCAATACAATGCCAAATTTTAAGTGCCATTTATTAAATGGAATTATAACACTTGATTTTGCATTTCTTGAGCTGTCTTCCCCCATTCATAGCTACTGGAAAGCAGAGACCACATGATCTGTATTTTTTCTGATTCCTAGCAGAGTGCTTGCTATGGAGTTGGCATACTTACTGTGCATCAAATAGAAGTCTGAATGAATGCGTGAATGAATGGAGGGATAATTATAGCTCAGTAAATATGGTTAAAATGATTGCTGCTCTGTCTCCGACTGGAATTCTTCCTATTCTATAGTGAGACCCGAAACTATTCAGTTATTAGTTTCCAAGAGTCCTATTTGTCTGCCTGGGGAAACAGGAGGCAAGAATAATATGCAATTAGTCAACAGGTCATTAGAATAATTACAGGAAAGGGAGCCGGAGCCTGGAGTGTGAGTCCTACACGGGCCACGAAACACCCACTACCCCCGCAAAAAGTGTGCCCTTAGTTAAAATGGCCGCCTTTCGGGCGTCTCGTTAATGTAATGCGCATGCGCATTCCGCTTTGCGCCCGCCCCCTGGCTCTGACACACGCGTCTTCGAGCGTTATGATCTCCTCTGTGATTGGTTGGTGAGCGATTTTGAACCGGATCTGGCGGCGGGGTTTCACGCCGCCGTTAGTGAGGCGCGCAGCTGGTGGACAGCAACCCTCCTGGGGCGCGGCGGCCGGGGAGTGAGCGCCGCGGGCCGAACGGGGTTGCGTGTGCGCGGGGCCGGGAGCCTCGGTAAGCCGGTCGAAGGCCGCGAGCGGGCGGCGGGAGCGGGAAGGGGCTGCTCGGCGTGGCCCGACGGGTGCGGGTGTGGTTCCCTCAAGGGGGTCTTGGCGAGCTCCAGGGCCGGGCGTGGGAGTGGCCGGGAGAGCGCCCCTCACACCCTCCTCCGAGGGAGAAGTCAGGGGTTTGAGCGGCCTTCTAGGCGGTCTCCCACGAGGCTAATTAGAACATCCCTCGTTGTGGGGAGTTGGAATGTTGCAAATTCGGAAGCCGCAGCCCTCCTTTTAATGATAATTTACTGCCCGACTCTGTCACTGACCTACTCACCTACCGTTCTGTGATTAGCATGTGAAACCCTTTGGGATGTATTTGTACTAACAGCTTCCACCGACAGTAACCTGTAATCTGGCAAGCATCAGAAACCCTCTCGAAGCTCCCACCAAAGTGTTTTAAGTGTTCCTTCGTTTATGACTGTTTGTTCTTAATTATAAACTTAGTGGGAATGATTATATCACGACATGGTATTGAGGTAACCTGGATTCGTGGTCACCAGCCAGGGTCACTTATATTTGGCTGAGGAAGGAAACACTCGTTTCCCTCGGGATGAGAGCTTGGTTTTTGTGCCTCAAAAAGAAAGAAAAAGAGAGGGAGGGATAGACTCACTGCAGTACTTTCAATAGTGTAGTGGAGGGTTATTGGAGTCACTTTATCTTTTATCACTCCTAAATAAACTGGACTCCATCTATGTGTGATGGTGTCTTATGTACCTCAGGCTGTCCTCTTGTAGCCAAGGATAACCTTGAACTTCTGATCCTCCTGTCCCTGGAGAGCTGGGATTACAAGGCATTATGGGATAATTTGGAGATTACACATGTGATCCACCATTCTCAGTATTTGCTGTGTGGAGGACAGAAACCCAGAGGCTTGTCCTGCTAGGTAGGCATGGTTTCAGCTAAGCTACAGGCCAGCTCAACTAACTGTACATGTTCAAGTAAGACTGTCTTCTACTAACCCTTAAAATCTCTGTTGACTTATGAGGCTGCATGCATGTCAGGCTGCTGGGGTGCTGGGGTTAGACTTCAGTGCTGTCTGCTGGCCGGCTTAGCTTCTGAGTTGATGAAAGGTAAGTGTGTGTTTGTTTCTGTTTTTTTTTTTTTTTCTATTCTGAGACAGGGTTTTGCAGTTAACAGCCCTGTGTGTCCTGGAACTCTGTAGACCAGGCTGGCCTGGAACTCACAGAGATTTGCCTGCCTCTGTGTCTCCCAAGCACTGGGATTCAAGGTGTGTGCTGCCATTCCCCTGGTGAAAGGTGATTAGTTCAGGCCAAAATTTCATCTGATAGTCACAAGGAGGTGGAGCTAAAGATCACTCGGATAATTTGGCTGTAGATCTATCTAACGCTCCACAAATACACAAGCGCTAATCTTAGTCTTATACATTTTTGATTCTGTCTTGTTTTTTGTTTTTTTGAGATAGCTTTATAGAATTCTTAACACTGGCTTTTTCCCCTGGGAATTTCAGTTGACAAAAATTTCAATTCAATATAGTCTTCCTATATTATCTTGGCTGGCTTCCAATCAGGATTCCCCCTGCCTCAGCTACCAGAGTAGCTGGGCTTACAGAGGCACACGCTACCATAGTCAGTTACTACAGTTTTAGAAAATACTCTGGCAGTATTTAGCAAAAGCCACATATATATATGTGTGTGTGTGTGTGTGTGTGTGTGTGTATACATATATATATATAAAATATGTGGGGCATGTGGCAGATTCTTTTTTATATAATTTATTTTTATTTTACAAACATTGGTAATTTGACTGCATGTATATCTGTGTGAGGGTGTCAGATCCCCTGGGAATGGAGTTACAGACAGTTGTGATCTGCGTTGTGCGTGCTGGGAATTGAACTTGGGTCCTCTGAAACAGCAACCAGTGCCCTTAACTGCTGAGCCATCTCTCCATCAGTGCCCTGCCCCCCATAAGGTTTTCATACCATGCTATATTGATAAAAAAAACCTGTTGCAAGGGCTCACCTTGAATCTGAGGAAGAAAACTGGCCCTGAGGGGGTTCACTCATTCAGTGAGTGTCAGGTCACCTGCCAAGCCTTGGGCACTGTTCTAGATACCAGTGGGTCTGCAAAGTCCTTGCTTTCCAGACAGTGATGACTAAGTGAACATACTGGGTGGAGACAGTGCTCTGGAGCAGAATAAACCAGGAGTTATGGGAAAAGCTGAATTTAAAATAGTGCGGCTGGTAGAGACTTCACCGGGAAGTAAATTCCCAGGGGTGGGGGAGATGGGGACCGGGGGAGATGAGGGACCGCCCAAGCTAGAGATGACAGCAGAGGGTAACTGAAAAACTGAATCCAAAGACAATGACTAGCCCAATGGTAACCCACCAACTCTTTAGTGTTTGCTCAGTGGAAACAAGATGCTAACTTAGGGAAATGAGTTGTTCTCAAGTGCTTTTGAATGAAGGCACCTCAGTCCGAGCCTATCTTTGGGAGAATGTCTGCGGGAGCAGGAAACCTACACTGTTAATGTCTTGGGAATCTCCAGAGCAGTGATGTGTATAATAATGTTTTTCATAAAAATACTTTGCTGGGGAAAAAAAAAACATCAAACAATCCGCCATTGCTTTGTCTTATGCGATGGAACACTCCTTTTTTTTTTTTTTTTTTTTGGTTTTTCGAGACAGGGTTTCTCTGTGTAGCCCTGGCTGTCCTGGAACTCACTTTGTAGACCAGGCTGGCCTCGAACTCAGAAATCCTCCTGCCTCTGCCTCCCAAGTGCTGGGATTAAAGGCGTGCGCCACCACCGCCCGGCTCGATGGAACACTCCTGATGCAGCTAAAAAACGTGACATATAGTTTTCTTAATAATGTTGTTTGTAGGATGAGTATAGATGCTTTTCCCAGGATACCCTGCAGTAAAATCTGTAATAGTCTGTTGTTCTGAAGGACTGTCTGTCTCTTTCCTGGGTGATCGAAATTAAATTGGGGGCTCAAAGCAATCATAGCAAGCTGAGAGTCTTTCTCCGGGTGTTGCCAAACTGCTCCCTTAGGGATACTCACAGATTGGGAATGTAACACAGTGACTTCTCCACCTCTGGGGCTCCCCATCAATAGCAGCTGAGATTCTGGGCACCTTTTGTTTAAAGTGCTGTGTAAACAGATCCCTGTGCTCACGTGGGCCTTTGCAGGGCTGTCAGAAGGCAGCAGCCTCTGCTTGGCGAGTGACAGCTGCTCCACAGCTGAGAGCAGTGCTTGTTTTCCTCTCACATTGCTGCGTCTCCTCGCCATGCTGCTAAATAATAAAGGGGCGTGTGTGTGTGTGTGGCCCAGCAGGAAAATTAAAGCCATTCTCAAGTGACACTGAAAAAGCTGAGTGAGTTTTTCCTCCTCCACATTACGGTTTGAGAGTCAGTAGTGGTGCAAAGGGGTGGGTTTGTCATCATAAATAATTCCTGAGAGTCACGTCTGTGGATGTTAGTAAGACTGTATGAGCCCCAGCATATAAAGAGGAGTATATTTTATTAAACCAAGTTTTGATTTCTCAAACCTGTATTAGAGGAGGGAAAATCAGCTTTCTTCAGAAGCAAGAGCTTCATGAAGAACAGCTTGTTTGACAGGTCAGAAGTTTGCCGTCTTTTTGGTCTGGGTTCTAGCTGACATCTGTGTTTACACACGCGACTGTGCTTTGTGTGACTGTCAGGATTTGCAGGTGTCTGAGAATCTGCAGCATATACTACGGTGGATGCTTTATAACATTTTAGTGTGTTAGGGTGGAAGGAAAACAGACACCTGGGTGTCACTGGGGGCTCAGCGTTTAGTCATTTCAGGTTTCTGAGCCTTTAAGTTGTCTGTAAAATGGCAGCTTAGTTAATTAGATTCACATGAAGAAAAAATGTGAAATGTCAAGCTTAGTACTCAATTCACAGCAAAGGCATATATTAAATATTATGTAGTACTATTTTAAAAAATAGTCTGTGCTTCTGAATTTAGTAGAACCTCATGTGGAGACAGTCTAGACAACTTAGGGAAAATTACTAGAGTTGTGAATCACTCTTCCAGAATCTAATTAACAGCTATCAGACCCAGAACCAACAAAGACCCACTCCTGTGTATACCTTTAATCCTACCACTCAGGAGGCAGAGGCAGTTGTATCTTGAGTTCAAAGCCAGCCTGGTCTACAGAGCAAGTTCCAGACCATCATAGGCTTCATGATGACACCCTGTCTCAAGAACCAACAGTCACACCTGGGAGTCAGTAGGATGTTGGTGTATATGAAGGAGAAGGGAAAATGGTGTTTCAGGGACGTTCAACACGTAGAACTACAGCACTTCAGTTGACAGACTGTTGAGAGAAAATGGTGTAGCAAACTTTCAGAACTTGGGTGGTGGCTGGAGTAGAGTAGTTGGAGGAATTCAGAGGATTTGAGGGATGAATGTTTGGCACTAGGAGGGATACTGCTGGTAAACTAGGAGGAACTGACAGACCTAAGAATTGCCTCTCTGCTTACAGTAGCGCATTAGGATTTTAAATAACCATCTCCTGGGTACATCGACATCAAGGAGACCTGTGTGAGACTCTGTATGACAGCTACTGTGGTGCAATGTATCATGTGAGTCTGTTTTTGGAATCAAGTTTGTTTTTAAGAGACTGCTGCTTTCTTTAGCTGGGCAGAATGGCTCATGCCTTATAATATCAGCAGTTGGGAGTGCTATGGGTTCAAATCCAGCCTGGGCTTTCTCAAAACAGCCCTTTCCTCAAAACAAAACCTCAAAACCACAGTAAACCAACCTCTAACCCTTACTCCCTGGAGTAAACACAGGGAACAGAGTAATAAACGAACTAAAGAAGCTTGAGGAAAGGTGAGGATTCTTTATCTCTGCTGCTGTAACAAAATATGAAGAATAGATATTTATTTTGTGAGTGCACACAGGGACCAGGTCAGCTTCCGGTGGTGTTCCCCAGGGAGCTGTCCACCGTGGGCTTTTTGAGATAGGGTCTTACTATGTGTGGCCTTAACTCAGAGACCTGACTGCCTCTGCCTTCCCAATGCTGGGATTAAATGATGGAGGGAAAGTCCTGCATCACCACACCTGCTGAGTCTCACGGAGACCTGGGCATGTGTTCTCAGGATCCTTCTGTTGATTCCCCGGGGCTAAGGTTGTGAGTGTACTTCACCTGCTCAGCTGAGAGCCTCTTTCTCCTTTTCATTCCGTTTGTGTGGGGCAGTGTTTTGTAGGTGGCACGGAGACATGCAGGTGTTGGTCAGAGGTGAGGTCGGGAAGTCCTCATATTTGGTTGGGATTGAACTGGGGTGGTTAAGCTTGTGCAGGGGGGTCCTTCTCCTCCGAGACGTGGTGCTGAGGGTCAGACTTGGGCCCTCATGCTCTCGCAGCAAGTACGACATGGGCAGAGCGCTCTCTTCACCGTTCCCACCTCCAAACAGGCATTTATTTCTTAGAGTTTAGAAAGTCCAAGATGAAAGCGCCGGGAGACAGCTTGGTCAGGATTTCCTTTGTTTCCATGGTGACACCTTTTTATGATCTCATGTGGTAGAAGGGCAATAGGGCCACTGAGTCCTTCAGGTCCTTGTCCAAGGGGGCCCCAGTTCCTTGACATTCTAGGTCTGCTGCAGAGGGAATTCAGTTTCAGCATGCATTGTGAAGGGGTGCAAGCAGAGAGGGTCAGGTCAGGTCAGGTCTTACTGTCATTTAAGACTCATTTTTGGTGGTTGTTTTGAGACGAGGTCTTGTTATGTAACCCTGGCCTGGAGCTTGTGACTGTCTTGCCTTTATCTTTAGTACTGAGCTTTTAGTGCACAGTACCACGCCTGCTTGAAGGTTTTGCCGGGCAGTGGTGGCGCATGCCTTTAGTCCCAGTACTTGGGAGGCAGAGGCAGGTGGATTTCAGAGTTCGAGGACAGCCTGGTCTACACAGAGAAACCCTATCTAGAAAAGTAAAAAACCAAACCCCCCAAAAAAAAAGAAAGAAAGAAAATACTGTTTTGCCTGCTGTGGTGGTGCACGCCTTTAATTCCAGTGACAGGCAGATCCCTGGGTTCCAGGCCAGGTCTCAAAAACAAGAAAAGCCACTCCCTCCATTTTCAACATCATGGTTGCCACAGAAACTGCTGTCTGAGTCCCTTAGCAGAAGTTTTCTTGTTCTGAGTTGCAGGACAAACGTGTGATGTTAAGGTAGAAGCAGGGTTCACTTAGGATTTTGAGGTAGAAGAGATCAATACCCTGTGTTAAAGCCGCTGGCTGTGGAGATGGCCCTGTGAGTCGATGCCGAGCTCTGCTCTGTAGCACCTGCTTGTGGGTCGTTAAGTCTGAGGGCCTTGTGTCTTCCTGCTGGCCTTAACACCACGCTCACTCTGTGATGCATGCGGCGCTTAGCTTGGTTGCTTAGCAGCTAGCTTGCCGAGGTGAGTTGCCTGGAACCGGATCTGTGGCCATGTGAAGAGCATGGTTCCAGCCCTGTTCAGGTGCTGCAGACAAGTTTGGAACCGGTGGACTTTACTTCATTTTAATTTCTATTATAGCAATTGTTTCATAACATAACTACAAATGAATATTTCTGTAGTGTTTAGTACAAAATATTTTTATGTACATTTCTTTGTTCTTTGTGGAGTTTGTTTTTTGTTTGTTTGTTTCTTTTCCTTTTTTTCCTTTGTCCCTTTCTTTGTTTCTTTCTTTTCTTTTTCTTTTTTTGTTTTGTTTTGTTTTTTTCAAGACTGGGTTTCTCTGTGTAGCTCTGGCTGACCTGGAACTCACTCTGTAGACCAGGCTGGCCTCGAACTCATAAATCCTCCTGCCTCTGCCTCCCAAGTGCGGGGGACTAAAGGCGTGCGCCACCACTGCCCAGCTCCTTTGTCCATTTCTTAGTGTCATAGCTTGCAGTACAGTCTTACAAACATTTACAAAAATTGCTAAAAATTCAAAATAGAGTTCTGAAACTGTTTTTTAGATAGATAAACTGGTGACCCAGAACATCAGGAGTAAGAAAAGCATGAGAATCCTCTAATGTGTTTCTAAGAGTATTTTATTTTTGAGTGAAATTTGACTATTTTCTTTCCTTTATAATTTTTTGTCACATTCAGTAAATGTCCTTCTTGACCACTAAATGAACTTATTTTCTCTAATCTATTCCTGGCTGAAGTCTATTTGGAACAGAGCTGCCTGGAAGGCCTGAGTTTTTAATGTACTATTTAGCAGGTCTTTGGGAGGAAACACAAAGCCTGAAATCCCCTCTACAGAGCACACTGCAAATGGTTTTCCTTTGCCCTTGTCACTGTGAAGGTGGTGTATTGTCTCCCTGATGCCAGAGTGGTAGAAGAACATAATCCTTTGCCTATACTTAGTATAAATTTATTAGACACAGTCCCAGCATGCAGTCCAACAGAGAGCTCCGCACTGCAGAAAGGACCCTTGTGCTGCTGAGCCGGCAGTCTCCCTCCTTAATCACTGTGATGTCACCTGTGCCATCGCTGAAAAATGTGCTGACCACGTCCTACCTGTCCTAAGAGGCAGTTGTGACAGGATATTAGCCAAAAGTGAAATTAAAAATAAGCATTTTAAGTTACATTACAGATTCTTAAAGTCTGAAAGATTAAAGTAACAAACATGCTCAGTCAGATTTGAAGAGCCACACTTGTGGTGTTATTTATATCCATGGACATGCTCATTCCTACCGAGGCGGTTAGCACCATGTCTTTGAGAGGAGTGAGGGACTCGCATGGAAGGAGACAGGGAAGGCAAGAGTCCTCAGTGGTTTCCAGTGTTTTCCTAGTTTATAAGTGAATCTTTGGTCTTGTTTTTGTTTTTTGAGACAAGGTTTCTCTGTCTCTTGGAACTCACTCTGTAGACCATGCTGGCCCCAGACTCAGAGATCTACTTGCCTTTGCATCTCAAGACTAAATCTAAGGCCGGGCGGTGGTGGCGCACGCCTTTAATCCCAGCACTTGGGAGGCAGAGGCAGGAGGATTTCTGAGTTCGAGACCAGCCTGGACTACACAGTGAGTTCCAGGACAGCCAGGGCTACACAGAGAAACCCTGTCTCGAAAAACCAAAAAAAGACTAAATCTAAAGGCATGTACCACCACAGCCTGGCTTCATAAGTGAGTCTTTTATTGAAGCTTCAATCAGGCACGTGCTTGTAATCTCAGCATTTGGAATGCTGAGGCAGGAAGATTGTGAGTTCAAGCCTGAGCAACACTGTGAGAGATTGTCTTAAAATATAAACAAGCAGCCTGGTATGAAGATGCATGCCTTTAATTCTAGCATAGGCGGATCTCTTAACGAGGGGGGGAGGCAAAAAAAGAAACAAAACAAATAGACGTTTTAATATAAATTAAGATCACACAAGTGCTGGCTTGAGATTCCTACAGTGGTGGCTGCAGATAGGAGAGTCCAGGTGTTGGTCACTGATGGATTTACTAGATTGATGTTGAATCTTTTGTAGGGGGAGAAAGCAGCTTCCCTAATATACATTTGATTTCTTGGCAGAAAGATGGATACGACAGTGGTGAATTTGTGGACTCTGTTTGAGCAGCTTGTGCGCCGGGTGGAGATTATCAATGAAGGAAATGAAAGCAGTAAGTCATTCTGAGCGGGGCTGTGGAGGATGGGGAGGAAGCGTGGGGAGGCAAAACCGAAAGGAGCCCAGCAGAGCTGGATTTTATAATACTGAAGTGTGTTGAAATCTGAAAGCTGGCGCCCATACAGGTTCCCTAAAAGCAATGATGGCTACTTATGGCCAAAGCCAAACGGCTATTGCAATGTGTCCGTGTGCTGGGGTGCCCATGGGGGCCAGAAGAGGGCAAGGGGGTCTCTGGAGTTGCAGTTACTAGATGTCGTGAGCTACCCGATATGGGTGCTAGGAAGCTAACTCAGGTCCTCTCTACCCCTGAGCCACTATTCATGTTTTTAAGTGAACTTTATGTAGCTAGCTAGCTTTCTTGCTTGCTTGCTTTCTCTTTCTTCTTTCTTGGGTGTCTTTTCATAGAATAGTGAGTATTAATTACTATTTTCTTATTAAATGAAATGGGAAAAATCTGGATTTCTAAGCATCTTGCTTTTTTCTTTTTCTTTTTTTAAGAGGGTTGTCTGCCCAGACAGTTGAAGTCATGGCAGTCCTCTTGCCTCAGCCTCCTGACTACAAGCACAAAGCCACCTCCTGCAGCTCTGTTCTTCATGCTCCCACACAGGCAGGCCTAAAAGCTCTGTTCTTTCTGCCTCAGTCTCCTAAGTCCTGGCTGTCCTGGAACTCACAATGTAGACCAGGCTGGCTTTGAACTTACAGAGATCCGCCTGACTCTGCCCTTAGTCCCCAAGTGCTGGGATTACAGGGGTGCACCACCACACTTAGCTGTAATGTTTTATTTTGTTTTTTTGGTTTTTCAAGACAGGGTTTCTCTGTGTAGCCCTGGCTGTCCTGGAACTCATTCTGTAGACCAGGCTGGCCTGGAACTCAGAAATTCCCCTGCCTCTGCCTCCCGAGTGCTAGTGCTGGGATTAAAGGCGTGCGCCACCCACTGCCCCACAGCTGTGATTTTTTTATTCTTTTTTTTTTTTTTTTTTTTTAAAAAAACTTTGGGGCTGGAGAGACGGCTCAGCCAGTAAGAGCACTGACTGTTCTTCCGAAGGTCCTGGGTTCAAATCCCAGCAACCACATGGTGGCTCACAACCATCTGTACAGCCATGGTGTACTCATATACATAAAATAAATAAATCTTTAAAACTTTTATGTGTATTGGTGTTTTGCCTGCATGCATGTCTATGTGAGGGTGTTGGATCCCCTGCTACTGGAGTTACAGATGGTTATGAGCTGCTGTGTGGTTGCTGGGAATTGAACCAAGGTCTCTGGAAGAGCAGCCACTGCTCTGAACTGCCAAGCCATCTCTCCAGCCCACTTTTATACTACCTTATTTTGCTAAAATTAGTCTGCTGCTAACATAAGTTCCCTTAGGACCCACATAATTCCTTCCTTCCTTCCTTCCTTCCTTCCTTCCTGATTTTTGGAGACAGGGTTTCCCGGTGTAGCCCTGGCTGTCTTGGAACTCACTCTGTAAACCAGGCTGGGCTCAAACTCACAGAGATCTGCCTGCCTCTGCCTCCTGAGTGCTGGGATTAAAGGCGTGCGCCACCATGGGCCTGGCTCAATTTCTTTTGAATGAGTTTGTATACTAAGCTGGACATTTAGTCATATTAAAATTGCTTGTATGTTGTATATTTCTGTACATGGTTTAAATTTGTATAGCAAAAATACGCTATCTAAAACTCCCATAAATCTGGTAGCTTTATGTGACTGTGGTTCCGTTTCATCCTGTATGATGTTGGTGGAGACCGATGTTCAGAGATAGGCTGAGGTTGATTCGACAGTCTTTGCCAACAGCAGGGGATAAAATGAACGCTGTCAGGTGTCTTGCTTTGAGGTGCTCCATGCTGCTTAGTAGCACTGTCTTTGCAGACGTTTGAACAGAGTCCCCATTCTGCCACCAGTGACTGTCCAAGAGCCGGTGTGATCGATCATTTCTGCGCCTACCCTGGAGCGTTTACACGCCCTTTAGGGCGCTGTCAGCAGAGCGACTGGCTCCTTACTTTCTAATCAATATTTGTGTGGTTATCACTATCTATAATATTTATCCACATCTACGAGAGCACATTGTAGCAGTTAGACCTGAACTTACCGTTTAACTCTGGCTCAGCAATATGTGACGGTAAAGGAGGTTGCTTTTGTTTTATGTGACTGTCCTGGTGTGTGACAGCTACAAAGGTATCCCTCTTTGATTGCCTTCTGTTCAGGAACTTTCCGCATTGGTGACATCTGGAGCCAGGTGACTAATGAGTCACACACTCTATAGCAGATGCCCCGGTTAGGCCAAGAGTGTGTGGCCTATTGAATCAGGAACTGCTTTCCGCTAAGCTATTGTCCAAAGTGAAAAACAGGGTTTGTTCCTGGTCGTTTTCAGCTATGTTTGACCATTGTCCAGCAAGACTTTATATTTGGGATGAAGCTAGCTATAGGACCTATTTATTTGAGCACTGTATCTCTGCTACTTGGATTATTGAAGTTTTTACCTGTCCTCAGTTGAATTCATCCAGGTTGTGAAGGACTTCGAGGACTTCCGAAAGAAATGTCAAAGAACCAACCAGGAGCTGGAGAAATTCAAAGATCTGTTGTTGAAAGCAGAGACTGGGCGGAGCGCTCTGGACGTCAAGCTGAAGCACGCCCGAAACCAAGTGGATGTGGAGATCAAGCGGAGACAGCGCGCTGAGGCCGAATGTGCCAAGCTGGTGTGTGAGCCTCTTATATCAGATGTTGTCTGGTAATGTGTCTACTGGACATATAGACTGGTTTCTGCTGCTACATAAAGAACTTATTTGACATCTTGCCTGTGATTAGAGATGAAACTGAAGTCTGTGACTTCAGTTTCATAGTTTGAAACTTTGAATTTTGTAGTTTGAAATTAAAATTTATTTTCTCCTTTAGGCTTAAAACTTGTTTTTCACTAGTTAAGTTTCAAATGATGGTTTAGAATTAAAACAAAGCAGCTAAAGATGTAGTACAGTTGGTAAAATGTGTGCCTGGCACGCACAGAGCCCTGGACTCCAGCACTGCTTTTCTTTTTTTTTAGAATTAAAACGAGAACAAGAAGGAAATTGGAGAATACTTATGTAATACAATTTATTTGCTATTCTGTAGGTGTGTGTGTGTGTCTGTGTGTTTTAAGACAGGGTTCTACTATATAATTCCTGATGGCCTTAAACTCAGGGGTGATCCTCCTGCCTCTGCTTCCTGAATATTGGATTTAGTGGTGCGTGCCACCATGCCCATCCTATATTTATTGTAAATTCAGAGAACGTTGTCCTCTTTTTATGAATTGGTGGCCCTGGCCTTTGTCATCATGGCTCTCTAGCACAGGGTAAAGGGCTGGATATAGTCATAGTCGAGCAGTGCGACTGGAATACAGCGTGTTGTATTGATGTGTCGGGGTGGGTCATGGTGCAGTGGAGAGCGTTACTCAGGGGAACTAATCCATTTTAGCTCAGTATAGATGCCTCAGGACTCCCAAACTGTCTGCGTTACAGCTTCGTATCTATTTTAATATATTTTGTTCCAACAATTAGAGGAACATGTGACTGCCTTCTTTGATCCATAAAAGAAGCCAATAATTGTTCTGATAAAGACAACACTTTACATATTTTTGCTCTGTGAGATCTATTCTGGAGCTCTCATTCTAGATCACTCTCCTCGGGTTAGCAGTTTAAAGGTCTCATAGTGGAGATCTTGCTGTTCTCTGTAGGGTTGTTCTTACTCATCAGAAGCCGGCCACATCCTGGGCTTGATGTGAATTAATATTCTATTGTTGTAATGCCTTCCTGAAAGCCCATTTGCATAATGTATTTTAATGTCTTCTGCCTATCCCATAAATTTGAGGTGAAGGTTTTTTCTCTGGCTGGTTACAATGTTTTACTCTGCTTTGGTCTGTAGGAACAACAGATTCAGCTGATCCGAGACATACTCATGTGTGACACATCTGGCAGTATTCAGCTAAGCGAGGAACAAAAATCAGCTCTGGCTTTTCTCAACCGAGGCCAAGCATCCAGTGGCAACACTGGGAACAATAGGTGGGAGACTGCATCTGTTGTTGTCTGATCACCCGAAACACAGCTGTCTGAAGTCCCGTTATCTGACCTTTTAAATACACTGCTTCCGGGATGTGTGCTGAACAAAGCAGAAAGAGCCTTAGGGAGGGCGGGGGTGGGGGGAGGGAGGGAGGGAGGGCAGGCAAAAAGCCCACCTCTCATTTGCTTTGATTGTTTTTTAAGCTTTGCTTAGGATGTTGTTTCACTGTGGGAACAATTTTGATGTTGGTGTTAAATTACACATCAATACCTACTCCTGTACAATAACTAAGGACTGAGAAGGTGAAAGCGGCTCTTCAGCAATACTTGCCTTGTTTATTCTCTGGAGAGCACTTGTAGCTGCTGGAAGCTAAGACCAGACAATCATTTTGGTTCCACAGTCACTAAAACAATCTCAGCCAGGATTTGGGTGTAATACTTCCAGCACAATAAATAGGAAGAGGCTTATACCATTGGAGTTACTCGTTTTGTAGGCTGGTTGGTCCGTGGGGAATCTTCCTTTGTTTGGTTGGGTGAGATAGGACCTTGGGGTGTAGCCTGCCTTTCTCTTCCTCCCAAATGCTGGGATTAGAGCTGTGGTGCCGCTCTGCTCAGCTCACATGCAATCTATGACTAAGAAAATATGATTGTGATTTTTTTTAAGATGAAAAATATGAGTATTTATGTGTGAGGGTAAGCCGTATGTGCAGGGTGCCCATGAAAACCAGAAGAAGGTACTGAGTCCCTGGAATGAGAGCTATAGAAGATTAAAGCTGCCAGGAACTGAACTCCATCCAATCCTGGAAGAATAGTGTGTGCTCTTAATCACTGAGCATCTCCTAGCCTTCACCCCTCCCCCAGCCCAGCCTGTATTTTGAGGTGGGGTCTTTCATATCCCAGGCCGGCTTTGAATTTCTGATCCTTTGCCTGTACATCAAAAATGCTACAATTACCTGCATGGACCACTATCTCCAGCTTGGTCTTAATGTCTTCAAAAGCCAATGCTGGGGCTGGGGGTAGGCCCAGATAACTGAGTCTAGTATAGCTCAGTTCCCAGCACCTTACAAACTGGGCCTGGAGTTAGACATTTGTGATTGCAGCGTTAGGGAAGTTGAAAATCATCTCCTGAGACAAAAGAAGTTCATGGGCAGTCTAGGCTAGAGGCCTTGTCTCAGACAAAACAAAAACAACAGGACTCAAAAACCCAGTGCTGGGTAATACTCACTTGTAAGCAGCAGCAGACATGATTGGAATCAGATTGAACCTCAGCCTGCATCCTTGTACTACACACTTAGCAAGAAAAGCCCCATGGGCCTGACTGCAGCACTCTCTGAACTGGTCTGCACGACACTGCTCCGTGGAGACCGTGTGAGCTCCCTGCAGTCAGGCTTCAGCTGCGCTCATATTACCTGACCAGTGGGACTTTCAGGTGCTGGTGGCTTTTATGTTTTACGGTGTTCTGTATCTAACACTGATACTGTTTTTAATCCAGACTGTCAACGATTGATGAATCTGGTTCCATTTTATCAGATATCAGCTATGACAAGACTGATGAATCACTGGTAATAAACCTTTGATTTCTAGAGTTATCTACTTTCGTTAACCTGCTCCTGCAGGAGCATCTCTGCCCCTGTCCTTGCCTATCCTTTATGATTGTTGTATTAGTTGATTTGTTACAGATTTTGAGCTAGTAATTTAAAATATAAATCCACATAACCTACACGATACTGACTTAAATATTTAGTTTCTGGAGTAAGAATGTGAAATTCAGGATTTGCTTTAAGGGTAAAAAGTCTCTGAAGGGTTTCTGGGAGGAAGCTGTAGTAATCGATTATGTCTGGACTGTTGAGACCCTAGAAATTAGCAAGATGGACCAGGCAAGGTTAAACTTTTGCGGTCTCATGTAGTTGTTGCGACTGTCTTGGAGCTTACTGTGTAGACACAGGGAAGGCTTATTTGCTGCTGCGGAGGTGAATAGATTTGTATCTTATTTCCAAATTAGTTGGGTTCTCGAGGAAGACAGCCATCTTTCACATTATTAAAAGGAAACTAAAGCCCTTAACGTCATCTAGAAGGGTGTGACTTATTAAGCAATGGTTTGCTGTGTCTAAGCATGTTGCCTCTTATGGGCAGCAGACCTGGTGGAGTTTCTGTATAAAAGGTAATATTTCATATACTACTGAAATTTTAGTCTCTAATGTTGAGGAGACTGGTAGTCATTTATCATTTCTGTGGAAGGCTGAAACCCTGCAAACAAAACTAAGCACGGGGAATTGTTAGTATTCGGTTTTTTGATGGAAAAGCAGATAGCAAGTGCATATTACATGCCTAGTAGTGTTTTTGCTTGTTCAGCCAGAGAAGCAGGTGTCCATTTTAAGGTTATAAATATTGGGCAGCCTCCTTCTGAAATAAGGAATGATACTGGACAGGTCTTAGGTATATAGTCAAACATCAGGTGAGTTCAGAGGAAAACCTCTGCTGTGTAAGCTGTTAAAATGGGACCTGATCAGCCCGCAGCGAGGTTGCTTGACCATGAATTGAGGACGTGCAGACTTGTAGGGCCACTGTTGTCACTCTTTCTAGGAACTGTGTTTTTAGGGGTAACCAGGAGTAAGGGAATCATGGGTAGATACTAAACTGAATGCCAGTGATTACAATAATGGAAGTGAAACTCAACTGTGGTAAAAAGCATTCAAGGGTAAACTTTGCTCTTAGAACCAAGGAAGAGGGGCACCGAGAGTTACATAAGTTAAACTAACTTTTTAAGTGACACAGTTGACAGTAACAACCACTTGAGGAAAGAGTCACATCTCACCTGGTCAGGACAATGTCTTCTATTCTCTAAGTTCTAAAACTAATTAGAGAAGTAATGAGCAGTAAAGACCCAGGCCCCTGAAGTGATCACGAAGGGAGCTGACTCTCTGACCTTGCCTGTCTCTGCGGCATTGCTTCCTGATTCTGTTACTGTTGCTTCAATATTTGAAGGAAGCCTGTTAACTTAACTGCAGCTTTGGAACAAATGCCAGAGACCTTCTTAATTTCCCTCTCCTGGGGCTCTAAGTTAGGTAGTCACACTTGTTTGCTGTAAATTTATTTGTGTAGGATTTATGAGTGACCCAACCAAAGGAAGAGATTAACCTGGTCTAATTACCACAGGACTGGGATTCTTCTTTGGTGAAGAATTTCAAAATGAAGAAACGAGAAAAGAGGGTATGTATGTTCTTGTTGGCCCTCCCCCAGTGGGGCTTGAATGCACGGCAAGTGCACTCATGTGTCTGTCTCCTCACAGTGCCAGGATGTCCTTGACTCCTGTGGGAGCCAGCGCTGGTCCTCTGCCTTGGCCTTCCAGGTGGCTGGGATCTAGGCCTTTGCCATCGGGCTCGGATGTTTAGCGTTTTACATTTTATAGAATAAGAGGGTTTGTTTTTGGTTTTGGTTTTTTTTTGCCTGACATCCTGTTCCACACTGTGATCCTAACATTTAAAAAGGTTGAGTCAGGAAGATCATAATTTGAGGCCAGCCTGGGCTACTTATCAGTATGAGACCAGGTTGAACTACATTGCGATATCCTATTAAAAAATTAAAGTACAACAGGCCTGAGTTGGAAGGCTTGCAGTTAGAAGCACTTGATGCTCTTGCTGAGGACCTGGATGGAGTTCCCACATGGTGACTCACAAATGTCTGACACTCCAGAAATGTCAGACACCCCGTTTCAGAGGATCTGGTGCCTTTAGTAGCCTCTGTGGGCTATAGTCATGAGTGTGGTATGCACACATGCATGTAGGTAATACTCATGCACATAATATCAACATAAACATCAAGAGAAAAGCCAACCAGCAAAAAATCCCTATTCGTAATAGTTATTCTTTTTTGGAAATTCGGATACAAAACTGACACATCTCTAGACATTATTAAACATAATCACAAAATGTAGGTCAGCTGTGGTGGTGCCTACTTTTAATCCAGGCAGAAAGAGGTGAATTTAGCACAGCCTAGTCTTCAGAACAAGTTCCAGGACAGCCAGGACTTTATCAAAACAAGCACAAAATGCAAATGAATTGATGCTTCTGGGGCAATGCTTTTTTAACTTTAAAATTTTATTCTTTACTGTTGTGTGTAATAGTATTATTTAGTACTGTTGTGGGTACCGATGTGGCCATGTGATCGCAGGCACATGCACACTTACCTCAGTGCACGTGGGTTGCTCCTCTCCAAGCCCCTGTGGGTTCTGGGAATGGAACTCAGGTTCTCAGGCTTGCATAGTTGCATACCTAACTTAGTTCCTTTGCCCACTGAGCCGTCTCACCAGTCCCGTAGGGACCGTAGTGATACTGCTTGAAGTAGAGACTCAGGGCAAGATTCTACTGTTTTTTTTAACAGGTCTGGGCTACATCTTCATATAGTAAGAAAGCATATATTTGAGTTTGTTTTGAATTGTCATGTGAATTTTTTTTGCAAGGATTCTGTGCTCCAAAGTATGCTTCAGAAGCAGCGTGTGTATAACGGGATATGGAGCTCACTCTGTGCTGACGTGCTTAGTGTATTTGATGTGTTTCCAAAGACTTCATGTCCTTAGATAGGATTACAGTTCTACTTTTTCTGATCCTGTGTCAAAAGCTTGTCTCTTTTTTCTGTAGCTCTGAAAGCATTTTTGTGTTTGTTTAACAGACGGGACCGTGAAAAAGAACATATTGTTATTTATTGTAGCCCTGGATCTTAGAACTTGCATGTAGTTGTCTGATAGAATTACTGTGTTTTCTGGGTTTCAGTTCTCTTATTCAGTTCTCTTATTCCCTCTCCAGCGCTCCAACAGTAGACAGTTCATCGACGGCCCTTCTGGGCCTGTGAAGAAAACGTGTTCCATTGGCTCGACAGTAGACCAAGTAAGAGGAGTTAGGGCCCGAGAACTGGGGTCCTAAAACCACCAGGGGTTAGTGGCTCTGCACAGTGTGGTAGCGGTCAGTATTACGACAGTGTTATTTAAGGGAAGTTAGCGGGTTGTTCTATGTACTAAGAGCCTTTATTGTCCATGTGCGTGGACTTTAGGAAGAACTGTCAGCTAAGCCAGCTAAGCTGAGCATGATGGCACATGCCTTTAATACCAGCACTCTGGAGACTGACACAGGTAGATCTCTGCAAGTCTGAGGCTAGCTTGGTCTAACATAGTTCCAGGACAGCCAGAGCTACAAAGCCAAGAACCTGTCTCAAAACAAGAAAAAGTCAGAACTGTCAGCTGTAAGTCTGATTGTCTTTTATTGTATCTATACTCCTGCAGTGTATAAGATTTCAATTTAAGGGCTTAGGGCTGGAGTATAAGTCTTAATCAGGATTTGGGAATTTTTACCTACTGGAAAATACCTGTATAGAAACAAAGGTAGTCTGTTTATCTTTCTTTCATTATGGCTTTTGTTTCAGGCAAATGAATCAATAGTTGCAAAAACTACAGTGACCGTTCCCACTGATGGCGGCCCCATTGAGGCTGTATCTACTATTGAGACGTTGCCATCCTGGACCAGGAGTCGAGGAAAATCAGGTCTGATGGACTTATAGCTACATTTCATCCTTATCGCCACAGAGCTGGCTGTGGTGGCACGCAGCTATAATCTGATCACTTGGCTTGGGATCTGAGACAGGGAATTGGGAATTGGTGGGTAGCCTAGGCTAGACCAGTCCTTGCATGCATGGTGAGACCAAAATCCAGCTGCTCTTACAGAAGACATAGGTTTAGTTCCTAGCACCCAGAGGGTACCTTACAATCATCTGTAACTCCAGACCTAAGGAATCGGACACACCCTCCTGGTCTCCTTGGGCCCTACTCTATACCTGTGGTGTACAGATTCATTGAGACAAGCATTCACACACATAAAAAATAAAAGTCTCAAAAGAAATTTAAAAAGAAGGAAAAAAGTGCAAAAAGAAAAGCCAGGCGTAACATCTTATACCTGAAAGTGAGTTGAGCCACCTAGGTTCTGAGATAGGCAAATCAATCATGTTTGAGACTAGCCTTGGCTACCAAAACCAAATATAAGTAAATAAAACACCAATTAGTTAGAATTGAGAGTTGGTTTCTGAGAAGCCTCTTGAGACAGGACGTGCTGGGGTGGGAGGTTCTCACTGCCTGCCTGCCCTGAGAGGTATCTGTGCTGTCCTTTCCTTCTGGGTGGCTGGTCAGGCTGAATGCACTACTAGTGGAGAATTGTAGCTTTTCTTGGGAACTCTGTGTGTGTGTGTGTGTGTTTACTACCACCAGTTATATTAAAAGTGATGTTAGGGGGCTGGAGAGATGGCTCAGCAGTTAAGAGCACCAACTGCTCTTCCAGAGGTCCTGAGTTCAATTCCCAGCACCCACATGATTGTAATGGGGTCTGGTGCCCTCTTCTGGTGTGTCTGAAGAGAGCAATGGTGGTGGTACTCATCTGCATGAAAGAAAGAAAGAAAGAAAGAAAGAAAGAAAGAAAGAAAGAAATCTTTTTAAAAAGTGATGTTAAGAAGAGAAAATTAAAATTCATAAGGATAAACATTTTTATGACAAGTTTAAATTTGATTGATTTCTAGGACCTTTACAACCTGTGAACAGTGACTCTGCTCTGAACAGCAGGCCACTGGAGCCAAGAACTGAGACAGACAATTTGGGCACACCTCAGAATAATGGAGGCATGCGTTTGCACGACTTTGTCTCAAAGACGGTAAGTCTGACATGGCTTCATTTCCTCTGAGGCAATTATTGTGTTTTTGGAGGCAGGTTCGTTCTTTGTGTGGCCTCTAGTTCTTCTGTACTTCTGCTTTGGCCTCCTGCGGGCTGGGATTACAGCACCTTCCCACCCCTCCTGTTTATCTTTTCACTTAGGGGGAGGCTGTTGTTTCTTTTTGTTTAGCTTGTTTTATTTTTTTCAAGACAGGTTTCTCTGTGTAGCCCTGACTCTATTGGAATTCCATCTATACCAGGCTGGCCTTGAACTTGAGATTTACCTGCCTCTGCCTCCCGAGTTCTGGGATTAAAAGGTGCACAACTACACCTGACTTTATTGAGCTGATTTTACGTACAATCACATATACTAATTTTACTAAAAGAAATTACTGTTTTCCGTGTTCCTTGCTGAGTGGGGCGTGTGTATGCAGGACTTTGGTAGAGTAGTTGAACTGCCGAACCATCTCTCCAGCCCCCTTTTTGAATTTCTTTAAAATTACCTTGCACGATATTGATGATCTCATTGTAGGGTGTGAGATCATTTGGAGTGGGAATTATAGGCAGTTGTGAGCTGCCCAGTGTGGTGCTGGGAATTGAACTTATGTGCTTTGCAAGGACAGTAAATGCTCTTAGTCTCTGAGTCGCCTTTCAGCTCCATTGGCCTCTTCCATGCTGGAGTTATAGGTGTGGGCTACTGCTGCCTGACTTCATCTGTCCATTCAAATGTACACTCCATTGACATTCAGTGTGGTCATATCACTGGGTATCTGTCAGCACTAGCAGTTTTAGAACATTGTTACCACCCAAAGATGAAATCCTAAACCTAATAGAATTTCCCCCACCATCCTGTGCCACACCAACCGTAGCCATAAGCTGCCACCATAGGCACCACTCGTGTCTCTGTTGTAAGACATTTCCTATACATGAGGCATATAGTATGTGTGCCTTTGTGTCTGGCCTCTCTCAGTCAGTCATCCCTGCTATAGCCTGTTTGCTTTATTTCTTTTTATTTGATGAATGATGTTCCCCTATATGGAAAGCATATGGTGCATATCCATCCATCAGTGGAGAGAGCTTTAGGGTCTTCCATCTTCATGCTACATATGTGCACAAATGTCATGCAGACATTTTCATTTCTGTTGGTTATGCGTATCCAGAAGAGGTCTTGCTGCGTCCTAGTGTAACTACACTTAACTTTCTGAGGTTCTTCTAGACTATCCCTCGTGTGGTTACTGTATTTTACATTGCTGAGTAATATATGAGTTTTCAGCTTCTCTAGATCTTGTTAACATTTATTAAAAGTATGACAATGCTCTATTTGAGAATTTCAGACATGCATGTAGTGTGTGGAGATCATATTCTCCCTGTTCACCAGCCCCCAAAACTCCTCAACACACCCCACCCAACATCATATCCTCTTTTTGTTTTATTTATTTATTTTTTAAAAACTCTTTCATTTTTATTTATGTGAGTACACTGTAGCTGTCTTCAGACACACCAGAAGAGGGCATCGGATCCCATTACAGATGGTTGGGAGCCACCATGTGGTTACTGGGAATTGAACTCAGGACCTCTGGAAGAGGAGTCAAGTGTTCTTAACTGCTGAACCATCTCTTCAGCCCCTATTTTTTGTTTTTTAATAATTAATTGAGTCTAACTAGTGCTGCTGTGTATGCATGGGTATGAGGCTTCATGCACTGGAGCATGAAAACTTCCCAGCAGCCTCCAGAGAACAGTGACTCTCCTGCCTTCTGCAGCGTGGGTGGGGGAAGGGCTCACAAGGATCCACCCCTAACTGAGGGGGGATTGGCAGTGTTGGCCTTTTTTTATTTTTTCTTCTCCTCCTCCTCTTTATCTTCTTATTCCTCCTCCTCCTCTTCTTCTTCTTCTTCTTCTTCTTCTTTTTGGTGATAGGGCTTCATTTTGCAGCCCTGGTTGGTTTTGAGCTCACAGAGATCCAGTTCCTTTGTCTCCTAGGTACTTGAATTAAAGCATGTGCTGCCATGTTCACTGCTGTTATTAAAATGAAGAAAACAAGGCCTAGTTTACAATTTTTTGGGGGGAAGGTGGAATTAAACTGTGTGATGGGCCTAAAATGTTGTTTCATACATACTGTGCACTTAATGCATGTGGTTGACAGTAACTGTAATTCATATTATTCTATGCTTCTGCCCTGTTTCATCTTCAGGTTATTAAGCCAGAATCTTGTGTTCCGTGTGGAAAGCGGATCAAGTTTGGCAAGCTGTCTCTGAAGTGTCGAGACTGTCGTCTGGTCTCTCATCCAGAATGTCGGGACCGATGTCCCCTTCCCTGCATTTCCCCCCTGGTGGGAACTCCAGTTAAGATTGGAGAGGTGCGACTCAGGGCAACCAACCATAATTTGTTAGTGTTTAAAAGGCATAGTGTCAGGTTTTTATTTTAAAATTATTGATCTCAAAATTTCCCTCCATGGAAAATGAATAGAAATAGTAAAATGTCGACTTGCAGCAGAATCTTGTTTGGGTTTTTCTATTTAATAACCTTTCCAGGGCAGGTCCCTCCTCCCTCTCGTCTTCCTCCTCCCTTTCCTCTCCTAGGAAGCCTTCACACACACACACACACACACACACACACACACACGCACGCACGCACGCACGCAGTAGGCATTCTTATAGCCAACCCCTGGTGCCTACCATTTTAACTCTACAATTGTGAACACAAAGCCATTCTTGTTTTATTAGTTCTCCAATCCTCAGTCCTACCCAGTGAATTCTTTTTTTCTTATTATTGCTATTAATATTTTGATTTTTCAAGACAGGGTTTCTCTGTAGCCCTGGCTGTCCTGGAATTTGTTCTGTAGACCAGGCTGACCTTAAACTTAAAGATCCACCTACCTCTGCCTCCCGAGTGCTGGAATCAAAGGCCTCTGCCACTATGCCTATTTTATTTTATAAAAATTGTCTGTTTGTTTAGGTCTAGTCCATAAACTGAAAGATCAATTTAATTATTATTATATATATGTGTGTATGCGTATATGAGTACCAGAGCCTCTCTAGCTGTAGTTACAGGAGTTGTGAGGCATGTGACATGGGTGTTGGAATTGAACTCAGGCCCTCTGCAAGAGAACTCTTTTAATTTCAGCCATCTCCACCCCCAGCTGAAATTCCTTAACATTAGAAAGAAGATGTGAAACTCTGGCGGTGTCAAAGCCGCTCTTTGTTAAGGTGCAGCTTGTGTATTGTCTGTGTTAAGTGCAGAAGCCTTGACTGTACTCTTAGTGTAAACGTAAGTCCATCTTCTCATCTGTGGAGCGCTCCCAGGCTGCTTTTCCCATGCAGACCATGTCACGGAGCAGCTCTGATGCTCCTGTACCGGGCTTTAGATGCTGACAGACGACTGAGGAGTGGCTACTTCTTGTTGAGTGCAGAGCTGTTGTAGGCCTAGCCAAGACACGAGTGGGAAGAGATTGTTGCCTTCAGTAGGCAAGGACCAGTTCTCAAAGATCTCCAGCTCAGGATCCAAACTCAAAGATCTACTTCCCACTGAGGGATTGAAGCTGTTGCTGTGCCACCAGCCACACCCAGCTCACGCTGTGATCTCTTCACTGCTTTCTCTTGAGTAGAAGAAAAGGAAGTAGCCATCGTTGGTGGCATTGTGACTTGCTCATGGAAAAAGTGCGGTTATGTATAAACTACGGTATGAAGACAGGACATGTGACTAAGGCTCTTTGTTTCTGCTTTGAGGCAGGAGCTCACATAGCCTAGGATGGCCTCAAACTTACTATGTAGATGACTTCAAACTCTGCTCCTCCTGCTTCTATCTCCAGTGTGCTGGGATAACACGCATTGGTCACCACTGGATCAAGATCGGGGTCTCATGCATGTCAGGCTTACGCTCTAATAGAGCTGCACCTCACTCCTCCAAGATTCTTCAAAAATTCTGTTATTAAACTGTGTATGGGGTGGGGTATTTCCACATGAGTTCAGGTACCTCTGGAGGCCAGAGATGTTAGATTCTCCTGGAGCTGGAGTTGTAGGTGGTTGTGAGCCACCTGATGTGGGTGCTGGGAAGTGAACCGAGGTCCTGGAAAACAGAACATGCTTTTTTTTTTTTTTTTGGCTTTTCGAGGCAGGGTTTCTCTGTGTAGCCCTGGCTATCCTGGAACTCACTCTGTAGACCAGGCTAGCCTCGAACTCAGAAATCCGCCTGCCTCTGCCTCCCAAGTGCTGGGATTAAAGGCGTGCGCCACCACCGCCCGGCCAGAACATGCTTTTAACTGTCAGCCATCTCTCAGCCCCGATGTCTGTTTTAGCATGTACTTGTAGAATAGAAATTTAGAAGCTGATACAATTTCCTAGTGTTTAGTGACAACTCTTTGTATGAGGTCTTCCTCTCTTGGTCTCAACAGTGAATGTAATACAGCTCCTTCTTCTAGGGGATGCTGGCAGATTTTGTGTCGCAGACTTCCCCGATGATCCCAGCCATTGTTGTCAGCTGTGTGAATGAGATTGAGCAGCGAGGCCTGACTGAGGTGAGGAGACGTTGCTCAGGGTGAATTTGTTGTCTGTAATGGTAATTTGGATGTTCCTAAATAAATGTCATCTTCTTTATAACAGGCAGGCTTATACAGGATCTCAGGCTGTGACCGGACAGTAAAAGAACTGAAAGAGAAATTCCTTAAAGTGAAAACTGTACCCCTCCTCAGCAAAGTGGACGATATCCATGTCATCTGCAGCCTCCTAAAAGACTTCCTTCGAAACCTCAAAGAACCCCTTCTGACCTTTTGGCTAAGCAAAGCCTTCATGGAGGCAGCAGGTAAGGGCAAACCTTGATTGTGGCATCAGCTGATACCAGAACTGGACGGTGTTCACACAGTTTACTAATGTTACAGTGCCAGAGTGGAGTAGGGTACTCAGACCGCCGGGTGGGTAACATATAATGTACATGCCCCCACCATGCCTTTTCTTCCCTTAACCAGGCAGGCTGAGAGGTGCTCACCCTGTGGTTGAGCACTGACTTCTCTTCCAGAGGTTCTGGTTCTGATTCGCAGCTTCTGCACGGGTGGGTCACACTATCTTAATCCCAGACCTGAAGGATCTATTGCCCTCTTCTGCCCCTCTCAGGCCCATATGAATGTCAGCAATGTACCTGTACACAGAAAATAAAGGGAAGAATTAAACTAAATTAGACTTCATAGGGCTCACTATTGGTCTTAGTTCTTGGTTGGGTTTTAGGTTGTGCCTTTGAAAGCAGAACCAGCTTTGATTCCTTTCTTTTCCACTACAGGCCTTGTTAGCAGCAGTAAATACACCTTAAATTTGGTATTTGTCACGAGTCCTGGTACTCAGCTGTCCTCAGAATATGCTAAGAACCTGCTAACAGGTTGTCATGTTTCTGCGGGTGCCCCTACACGACAGTGTCTGTGCGGTTGCCAGTGTGGACCTTTCACCCTCTTAGTTACTTGATGGCCCTTTTGTCTCTGTCCACCATTTTTATTTTATAATTTTTGTTTTGTTTTGTTTTGTTTTGTTTTGTGAGATGAGGTTTCACTGTGTAGTCCTGGCTGTCCTAGAACTCACTTCGTAGCCCAGCTGGCCTCAGACTCAAAGATGCACCTGTTTCTGCCTCCTGAGTGCTGGGATTAAAGTCATACTGCACCACGGCCCGGCTTGTCCATCATTTTTAGACTAACTCCAGTCTTTAACATGGGTGGAGAGACCTGTGTGACTTGGCATCTGGTTATTGTCTCCAACACCATTTTCTTTATACCCCTGCTTCCTCTTTTCTAATTCAGGAGTCTTGGATTTCTTTTTATTTTATGTATGTTTTGCCTGTCTGTGTACCACATGCACACAGTGCCTACAGAGGCCTGAAGAGGGTGTTGGGTCCCCCGCAACTGGAGTTACAAGCAGTTGTGAGCTGCCATGTAAGTGCTGGGAACTGAACCCAGGTCCTCTGGGAGAGCAGCTCATCTTAACTGCTGAGCCGTCTCTCCACCCCAGAGTCTTGGCTTTCATAGCGTACACCCACCTCAGTCGTTCCTATTGCTGTAGGCTTAGCCCCAGCAGCTCCCCTAGATATCTCTGTAGTTTGTTCTCTGTAGGTCTTTTCCCTCCCCAGTTTCTCTTCGTATATTTTGTCCTTAGAAACACGTTTCCTAAGCCAGGTGTGTGACATGGTAGTCCCAGTACAGGCAGGATGACTGGGTGTGTGAGACCAGTGTTGGCTACGTAGTGAGTTTGAGATTGGAGTAGGCCACCTGGGACCCCGTTTCTAAAACTAACCCTAAAGCCCATCTTTCTGGCCGTCTGCGAGAGACAGCAGTCCTGTTACTTTACCGTTCCATGTGCTCGTTTTCTTTACTTCATGGACACTGCCTGATATGTGTTTTGGTTTTGCTTTTCCTGACCAGCCCTTTAAATAGAGTATTTATTCCAGAAACAAGGCCTCCTTTTGTTTGCGTTATCCTCGCACTTATTAGCACGCGGCACATAGTAGACCGTAATGTCGTCTGATGTTGATGGTTTATCACCGCAGTCGTGTGTCCTCCCAGCAAATGGTGGCCAGCTGCTTTCTCTAACTGCAGCAGTGAGTTTTAGGAAGTTCTGACTTCTCATTGAGCTGTCGGCCAGTGTCCTGCCTGCTAATGAAACTAGAGTTTGGTGCTGTCATGCACCGCGTCGGAGGTTTCGGAAGCTCGGTGCATAGGTGGGCCTTTGTGGTCGATAGCTTTGAAGTCGCTGTCCAGGGGAAGAGTCTGGATCTTTAGAGCTTTCTTGTCACCACAGAGATCACAGACGAAGACAACAGCACAGCCGCCATGTACCAGGCTGTCAGCGAGCTGCCGCAGGCCAACAGGGACACGCTAGCCTTCCTCATGATCCACCTACAGAGGTTAGTACAGCAGAGACTTAGTCTGTGAGCTAGGGAGTCTTCCAAGGAGAAGATAGTGTGTACAGTGAGTTGTTTTCTTATAGAATGTATATTTTGGTGTATATTTAAGAGGAATAATATGTTTCTTAATATAATCTTTTATTCAGAGTGGCTCAGAGTCCAAACACTAAGATGGATATTGCCAATCTAGCGAAGGTCTTTGGCCCTACAATAGTTGCCCACACCGTGCCCAATCCAGACCCAGTGACAATGTTCCAGGACATCAAACGTCAGCTCAAGGTAGGGTTCGTGTGTGCGCACACAGGTCCAGAAGGACTGAGCTCTGCAGTGCGCCGACATGGCATAATGACAGGAATAAGCCTTGTGTGGTGAGCACATGCAATGGCCGCTGTGCTGGGAGGATCACCCCAGCCTGGTCTACATTTCAAGTTCTAGGCAAGCCTGGGCTGCATAGTGAGACTGAGACACTCACCAACTACAGATGCCCGCAGTAAGGCTGCTCTGTGCCCTTTAGGTGGTGGAGCGCCTGCTCTCTCTGCCCCTGGAGTACTGGAACCAGTTCATGATGGTGGACCAAGAGAACATGGACAGCCAGCGTGGCAATGGAAACCCAACCCCACGGACCCCAGACGTCAAAGGTCAGTCCTGCCCGACCGTTGGCTGCTGCTTCAGGAGCTTGGCCTGGGCGCAGTTCCCTGAGCTCCAGCTGTTTGGAATTTCTGGGCTGGGTGTGGTAATGAGCACCTGCAACCCAACTAGGAAGTGAAGGCCAGAGGCAGAGTTGAAGGTCATCCTCGGCTGCAGGCCAGTTCAGCGCCATTCTGGGTTACATGAGGCCCTCTCTCAGGTCCTAATCAGCCCCACCGGTTTGAAAATCCATCGGTTTTTCATAGTTACAGAGTCCGCTCCGTCAAGATGGTATCTGCAGGGTTGAAGTCATGCTTTAGTTTGTTAGCATGTTTTGTTGATTTGTTTTCATTTTGAAAATTGTTACATTTTATTTATTTTATGTGTGGGTGCAAATGCCGTGTGCATTTGTAGAGGTCAGAGGACAACTTGAGGGAATTGGTTTTCTCCTCCCTTGATGTGGGTCCCAGGGCCTTTGCCCAGGCGCCATCTCACTAGCCCCCCGTCTGATTCTTATGACTATGAGTAGAATGGTTTTATTCCCACCACATAGACATATTAAAGTTTCTCTTTAAGAAAAGTGTTTTGTTTTTTGTAGTATATGTAAAAGTCAAATGTTCTGATGTTAGACGTGTGAAGTTTAGAGTTGGGAATTCTGAATCAGGAAGTAAATGTCAGCTGTTTATTGAGTGATTGCCTGGATAGTTCAGAAGATTCAGGAGCAAGTTACAAAACAAGGACAGAAATGACCTGTGAACTGCTGCATGTCTGATCTTCAGAGGCTAGTCAGTGTAAACCACCCATCTTCAGATCAGAGGCCAGTCAGTCAAAACCATCCATCTTCAAAAGTACTTTTTTGTTCCCTATTCACTTAAAAATATGTCTCAATTTTATTTGAAGTGAGTTTATTGGGGCCTGTGACCACTCCTGAATTCCAGCTTGTCAAGACTCCTTTATCGAGTTCCCTGTCACAGAAACTGTACAACCTCTCCAAGAGCACACCCAGGTATGCAGAACTGCAGGGGTGAGTGTGTGTGTGTGTGTGTGTGTGTGGTGCTCGTGCGTGTGCCTCTATTCTCTCCCTGTGTGTGTGCGTGTGTGCGTGTGTGTGCTCGTGCATGTGCCTCTATTCTCTCCCTCTGTGTGTGTGTGTGTGTGTGTGTGCTCGTGCGTGTGCCTCTATTCTCTCCCTGTGTGTGTGCGTGTGCGTGTGTGTGCTCGTGCATGTGCCTCTATTCTCTCCCTCTGTGTGTGTGTGTGCTCGTGCATGTGCCTCTATTCTCTCCCTCTGTGTGTGTGTGTGCTTGTGCATGTGCCTCTATTCTCTACCTCTGTGTGTGTGTGTGCGCGCGCGCGTGCACGCGTGTGTGTGTGTGTGTGTGTGTGTGTGTGTGTGTGCTCGTGCATGTGCCTCTATTCTCTACCTCTGTGTGTGTGTGTGCGCGCGCGTGCACGCGTGTGTGTGTGTGTGTGTGTGTGTGTGCTCGTGCATGTGCCTCTATTCTCTACCTCTGTGTGTGTGTGTGTGCACGCGCGTGTGTGTGCACGAGTGTGCGTGTGTGCGCGCTGTGTACTCACACACGAGTCACAGCAGCATGCTGAGATCAGAGCATACCCTGTAGGAATCAGCTCTCCTACTCAGGTCTTCAGGTTCAAGGACAGTAGTTTATTGAAGCTATATTGATGTATAAGCCTGCAGTCCCAATAGTTCTAGCATTTACGAGACTGAGACAGGAGAATCACCATGAGTCCAAGACCAGCCAAGGCCTTATCTAAAAAAGTAAATGAAAAGAACAACTGAACTAGAAGTGGGAAGTCCGTCAGATGAAGGTCTCTGCAGTGACCCTGTGACCTGTCCTGCTGGGTCAACAACACCTTACAGACTGTCTAGCTCCCTAGACAGTTCCCATGTTTAGTTCTTTATATCAAGTAACATTATAATTGTTTATTAGGTATTTTTTATAGAATATTTTTTTAAAGAATTCATATGCATGTATAAATGTGTGTGCACTAGGGCACCCACTTGGAGAACAACTTTTTGCATTTCTTTCCTTCCACCTTTGTATATGGACTCTAGGGATGTATCTCAAGTTGTCAGGTGTAGACAGTAATTGCCTTTCTTCGTGGTGTCACTCACCAGCCTGTAGAACACTTTTCTGATTCATTCTCTCTAATTTATTTTTAGATTTGGGAACAAGAGCAAGTCTGCCACCAACTTAGGTCAACAGGGCAAATTTTTCCCTGCTCCGTACCTCAAGTAAAGCTGTTGTGCCTAGCGGCCCAGTGTCTACATCCTGCAGGAGACACACCTGTTTGCTCTTCAGCCTCCTTTAATTACTACTTTTAGCATTTTCCAGACTTTAAATAAAGTTTAATGCGTATGAGAGTTTGATTGTTATGTAGCTCCCTCTCACCTGGAGGCTTAGCACCTTGTACTAGTTGTTGGGAGCTTTAAAATAGGAGCTCTTTACCAGGGCGGAAGGGGAAATGGGTATAGGTGGTGACTCCTCTGGGGTGGGGGTGGGGTATCCCTTTGGCTTAAAGTCAAACACTGCTCATGAAGTGACTTTCCTGAGGTGTGGCTTAGACAACGGCAGAAACTGTACCTCTTAGGTAAACAGTCTTAGTTATCTCAGGACAAGAGTTTTCGGGACGGGATGGAGAGAGCTGCACAGTCCCCGAAGGAGGAGGAAGATCTGGATGGCCCCTGCTCAGAACCCAGATCTTCCTCCTCCTCCAGGGACTGACGCGAGGCATGGGGCCTCACCGGGATAGGCCGAGGCACTGATCTGAGGATGCTTCTCTTCCGTTTGGGTTAAGCTGAGTTGTACAAAGTACCACAGGCTATGATCACACATCTGTGCTGGCTCTGACCAGCCTCTGCCTGGAGTTTGTAGTTGATTGGGGTCAAAGACAGATTGATCTAAAGCCGACTTCATTCTGACGACTGACCCCGAGTTCTCTGTCCAGTGGAGCCTGTTTAAAGTCAGCTAAGCAGTTCAGGAGACCATTTTCATGTAGCAAGAAAGTTCGCTGCTTCTGTCTTTGCACTTTGGATGGTGAACTTTTTCCTTGAAACAGACACATATGCGAACACTGGCTTTTTTGGTTAGCATTTCCCAGTGTTCAAAATGGCTTCCTTCCCTGGGATGTTTTCTGACTCATACTAACCCTTATCTGTAACATGTATTTGGAATATTATGTGGAAAAAATAAATAACTTTTTCAAAATGAAAGTGATGTTGGTTTTCTTGTCCTTCAGCCCCTTTCTGAAGATCTCTTCCCATGCAGTGTCTTCAGTCTGTTGTCTGCACTTCCCAGCTGACCCTGAAGTAAACCTGGAGAACTTTACTCTCCTTTTCATTCAGTCTGCTGTTCTAAACTGAAGTCCTAGATTTGTTATCTTCTTGTTTGAAGAATGCATTTTAGGCAAAACAAACAAAAAAAAAAAAACCCAAAAAACAACTTTTTAAACTAGTCTTTAGGGATCAGAATGGTGCAGATTTAAAGAAAAAAATTGCCGCTGGCTGGCTGCCTGGACCATCCTTCACTGCTGGAAGTGACTCTGGAGTGAGCTGGGATGATTAACTGAGGGCACCTGCACTGAGAGCGCAGAAGCTGGTGAGCAGAATGTATCTAAGATTGAACGCAAACAGTTGCAGGCTTAATATGTAGCCACGGAGAGAGGAGGCAACCTACTGGCTTTTTTCCCAGGAGGGGGCAACTCGCACAGCAGGGCCCATCTGCCTCAGCAAATTGGCAGAAGCGGTCCCGGCTCCCAGACTCCCCCTCACACGCGCCTGCTCGGCTTTTCTCTGACTCTGTCTGAGATGTTCCCTCTTTCCTCCTGCCTTTGGAAGCCTCACGTTGACCTAGCTCCACATCTGCCGTTCTGTAGCATCTCTCCAAGGTACACTTGAAGTCACTAATGGAGAGGAAGTAAATGGGTTGTGTAACGTTAGTGAAGGCAAGACTACCCCGTGCAGGAATTGATTGCCCGGTAATGAAAAAGGAACCGGCCTCGTGTGTCACTTGCCGGCAGCCGGTTGCTCAGGTTTTGAGCTAAGCGAAGAGGCCTCAGCTGTAGGGATGATTCTGAGGTACCTGCTTTCAGCTTCAGCAACCCCTCACGTGCAACAGCTCGACTACCAAGGACCTTTTAAAGGGATCCACTGTTTTGAAGCGGCTGGACCCATGTCTTGCTCGTAACACTTTGTCAAGCTATTGCTTTGTCTCTCTTGTTTTAGACCATGTCTCTTTCTGGCCCAGGATGGCCTAGAATTACTTCACTTTTGATATTCCTTATCTTTGATGCAAAAAAACAAAAAAGAGAGTTTTTATTTTTATTTATTTTTGGGGCAGTGCCTCTATATCCCTGGAACTTGGTATATAGTCTAGGCTGCCCTTAGGGCTGTCCTGTTGCCTTAGCATTCCGAGTTCTGGGACCGTAGCTGTGATCTACTATTCCAAGGCTACTAATGGGAATCTTTAAACCTTAACTGTCAGTTTACTTAGCTGGTCAAGCGTTAGCTGGCTTGATTCAACAGCAACAATTTGTGATTATCACTGGGTATTTGACCATTTCTCCTTTTTCAGGAAGATGGATTTTTAGCCTGGTTTGGTGGTGGCTTAAAATTTAGCAGCTGTTTATTTGTGGGATTTTCCAGTTGGTATTGTTGGGGCATGGTTGACTGGGGAATTGGAACTGCACGGAGTGAAACCGCACACGGGAACAGCAGCTATATTCATGCATATGTGCACATAGGCTCTTACATCATTCTACACGTACAACGTGCCCAGTGTGGGCCTTGGTACCCATGCTGCCTCCCAAGTGCTGGGGTTAAAGGCGTGCGCCAACACTGCCCGGCCTCTTTCCTTTTTAAAAAAGGATTTATTTATTTTATGTGAGTACACTCTGTAGCTGTCTTCAGACACACCAGAAGAGGGCGTCAGATCTCATTACAGATGGTTGTGAGCTACCATGTGGTTGCTGGGATTTGAACTCAGGACCTTTGGAAGAGCAGTCAGTGCTCTTAACCTCTGAACCATCTCTCCAGTCCGTGCACATAGTCTCTTAAATCATTCTACATGTACAGCCGAGTGTGGGCTGTGGTACCCATGCATATCTGTATAGCCTTATTCATTACTTTACACATACAGTGTGCCTATTGTGGGCTCTGGTACCCATGCATATGTACCTAGCCACATACATTATTCTCCGCATACAAGGTACATTTGGGGATGTGCTGTTCTGCCTATTTTTTCCTAGGGCTTTTTACATGAATGAGAAAGAACTGTTGTGAAGTCCAGCTTTGAGAAGCGAGTATGACCATGTGGTTCAGTGTTTAAGTCAGCTCAACTCACACGGTAGGATCCTAACCAGTATACTTTATTTAACATGGTCTTGGTGATGACTCAGATCCAGCCATCATTAGGGCACAGAGAAAATGTAAACCTGTCGATCTGGGTCTGTTGGCATTGTGTTTTTAGTGTACACAGGGTTTAGAGAATGACCACTTAACCTAAGAACTTGGTAAGTTTTTAAAATATGCTTCCTGTAGCTAGTATATTTTGTAAACGAAGAAAGGCACCAGGCCAGGAGCTCCCTAGCTTATGTAACTCATTAGACCATAATTCTCAGAACTGTATTTGTTGATAGTTGCTATTCATGAAGTCAGGTGGAAGACGGCCAATGTCACCAGGAATAACCTTGTAGCGGGTGAGAGTTTTGTCCTCTGTCATCATGTAGGAGGGGAAGGAGGCCACCTTGAGGACTCATACTTGGAAGTGGGGGTTTGGTTTGTCTGGATTCAGTTTATTTTTGCTTGTGAGATAGGGTCTCACGTAGCCTGTGCTAGTCTCAAAACTTAAAGAGTAGTAGTTGAGGATGACCTTGAACTTTTTTGTTTGTTTTTGGTTTTTCCATACAGGGTTTACCTGTGTAGCCCTGGCTGTCCTGGAACTCACTCTGTAGACCAGACTGGCCTCGGACTAAGAAATCTGCCTGCCTCTGCCTCCCAAGTGCTGGGATTAAAGGCGTGCACCAACACTGCCTGGCGACCTTGAACTTGTAATTGTTCTGTATCCCCATCTAGAATGCTGAGGTTACAGCTATGTACCACCTCAGCAGTGCATGGTGGTAAGGATCAAACCCAGGGTATCATGTGCATGCTAGGCAGCTAGCTCTACCAGCTGAACTAAATCCCTAGCCCTCATTTGTTTTTATCATACACTGCTGTACTCCACACAACTGACCAGCGTCTCTGTGACTGGCTCAGACACAAGTAAATATGGCTTCTGATAAAGCACTTGCCAGTAAATTGTTTCTGCTCATCATTGAAATTAAAGACATTCTCCAGGACTTAAAAAGTGCTTCTTTAGATTTATTTACTTTGTGTGTCTTGAGTGTTTTACCCGCACGGGTGTGCATGCACTAATGCTTGCAGTGCCCATGGAGGCCAAGAGGATGCCGGATCCCCTGCGGCTGTGATTGCAGGTGCCTGCTAGTCACTGGGTGTGTGCTGGGAATGGAACCCTTGTCCTCTGCAACAGTAGCCAGTGCTCTTCACTGCTGAGCCATCCCTCCAAGCCTCTAGGACACTTACAGAGTGATTTATCCCATTCAAGTGCTATTACTTGACCTCACCATGCCCTGTGAGAGCAGAAGGATGGGTGAAGTTTCCCAGTTGGTAAATCCAGTGTGATGATATGGCCCAAATGTCTACAATCTATAGTTTACCTGGGATTAGAACTTGGGAATCCAACTCTTAATCAGCAATGGTGGATGCTATTGCAGACTTCTTTTATTTTTTTAAGATTTATTTATTATTATATGTAAGTACACTGTAGTTGTCTTCAGACACACCAGAAGAGGGTGTCAGATCTCATGACGAATGGTTGTGAGCCACCATGTGGTTGCTGGGATTTGAACTCAGGACCTTCAGAGAGCAGTCAGTGCTCTTACCCACTGAGCCATCTCTCCAGCCCCTATTGCAGGCTTCTTAACAGCAGAGTCCCTTCAGTGGTATTTAACACCCAATAGTTTAAGTTGCCCTTACCTTACTTAGGCCCAGTATTATTTGCCATCCCCAAGTGGTCAAATAGTAAATGAGCCAAGCTAGCTCGGAGGTAAAAGTTTAGGGTTCAGCATCTCAGGGAGTTGGGCCATTTCAAGGCCTCCCTGAGACTGAGTTCTGGGCCAGCCTGGGCAACTTAGTGAGACCATGTCTCAAATTTTCAAATGAAGAAACAGGGCTGGGGATATAACTCAGTGGGAGAGTGCTTGACTAGGATGTGAGAAAACTACAAACGATATCAAAGCAAAGCTGTAGTAAAGGACTGGAAAGATGGCTCAGTGATCAACAGAACCGGCCTCCCGTCCAGAGGTCCTGGGTTCGACTCCCAGCATCTACACAATGGCTTACAACTGCCTACAACTCCTGATCCAGGGATCCACCCGGTTTCCGTATGGTGCTCAGACACACTTGCGAACAAACACCCGTATACATCAAATGGACAAACAAAAAGCTGTAGTAAGAAGTGGTTGGCAATCATTTGCATTTCAGAGTTTTATGTTCTCATCATTCTAAGAACTCATTTGAGACTAGATCTCAACTCCCAAGTCAAAGGGACGCCACCACGCCCAGCTTCGTAAGTGAGGTGACGCAGAAAGAGTGGGGGCAGCCTTTGTGCTGGGTGGGGTAATACTCAACAGTATGGAGGATGTGGTGGTCCTGGGAAGTTTCCTGTATGGAAGGAGGAGAATGAACAGGTATGAGCATGGGAGCTTGTTCCTGTGAGGCCACCCGTGTGTAGCCTCTGTGCCATGAAGCTCAAAGCCAAAGACAGACAAGTCTGAGCCAAGCTATCAGCCAGCTTCGAGGAACGTGTCAAGGGATTAGCTCTTTGGCTTTCCCTCTGAGTGGCATTAGCTTGTGTTTACCATCTGGCTTTGAGTGAGAAGTCTTCGAGTGATCTCTTCAGCAGCCTGGGCTGTGCCAGGCCTTTCCGAGGGTTGTTGAGTGTTCCCCCTCGTCAACCCCCGGGTCCGCTGCTCTCCCCAAAGCTGTGTCCACATGTCTGCATGCCTGGGATCAGAAGGATTCGTTAGACCTTAGAGAGAAGGAAAATGAGCTTCCAGCCCAAGGAGTCAGTGTGGTTAATGGTCCAAAGTCTTTCTGTTGTCAAAACTAACAAGTGGCCTTGTCCTTAGGTGAGTTGTTCCTACCACAGAGGACACTCTGCCTGTGAGATGATACGCTCCATCCAGTATGCAGTAGCTAGAGAGATAGATACAAAGGGGCTGGGATTTTTCTTCTTTGGAAAGCGAAGCTTAGGAGTGGGGGGGGGTGCTTGAACAAAGCACCGCCTTTCCTCCCAGGGAACTGGCTGCTCTCCCCTCCTGGGCTAATGTGCACTGACTAGGGCTAAACGCTAGATGCTTCTGGCTAGCGTCCAGCCCCTCAGTAGAGCAGCCACGCTGGAGATACAGCTGCTGGCATTAAAGGGCTAAGCCCTGCCCAGCTGCTTTGCTTCAACGGGGAACCTCCCGCGGTCGGAGGCTTAAGGGAGCCTTCTTAGCTGGGTTAGAGGAAATGACTAATCTCTGCATCTTCTCACAATGCTCCGGAGGCTCCAGGAAAGATAACCTGGTGCGGTGGGAAGTGGCTGGATGATGGTGTTAGAGTGCTAGGCTATTATTGTCTCAAAATTGTGGTCCTGGGAGTGCCAGGGCTGAGCTGTGCCACAAAGTGGACGTAGATGCCCGAGCTCTCCGGCCCACAGTCCCATTACCTGCTACACACACACACACACACACACACACACCCGTCCTGGGAAACTCAGACTCTGACCCAGGCACAAACGGATGGATACGTGAAGCTAAAGACTAGAAAAGCTTCTCCAAGGGCGGAGGAGGCAGGAGGAGGCCCCAGCACGATGCCAAAGGGTGAAAAGAGAAGACGAGGGAGGTGACAGACGTGTGCCGAGACGGTGGAGCTGGCGCAGGCCCTGCCAGCCGGACATCGTCTGCTGTGCCTCAGGAAGCACACCCGGCTCCAGAGAGCTCCAGTGTGCTCCAGCACGGACGGACTCGATGGAGACCTGACAGACGTGTGACAGGGACAGAGTGGCTCCAACGCATAAGCCCACGTGCTCGGTCAGGTGTGCAAGAAGGCCCACGCTCTGGGAAGCCGAGTGTGGAAGAGTCCGCCACCCTCTTTACACGTTAGACAAGGAGCAGCTATGTCGATGAGAAAGAGCCTTGAGAACAAGCACCCGACGGCTCACCACCCACGGAGTAGCAGCATGGCCTTGGCTGAGGTGCTGAAGGACCAGGAGACGGCTCTGCGACCCCCTCCCCCCAGTGCCAACCACCATATAAAATGGGGGGACTGCTTTCCCACCTCCCTCAAACCTGGCTCCTCTGTCCTCACACTTCTCCCCAGACCTGGAGAGCGAGATCCCCTTTCCCTCTTCTCTGCACAGCCGCCTACAGGGCAGACAGGAGTTAGGAGGGTGGGTGGCTGGTTGGCCTCTGTTGAACTTACTCCAACCCAACCCTGAGTAGGTCTACAGCTCTGTCGCCATGGGCCATCAGTGGAGTGGAGGGTGGGGAGGACGCGGTGGAGCTCCCCTGGTTCTCCTCGCTACTGTGCATCATTTACTGCGGGGCTCGGGCTTCTCCTGCAGTGGGGGGATTCCCTTCCTTCACTGTCACCTTGGCTATCTGGATCACCCCAGTGTCACACTCTGTCCAACACGTTGGCAATGGTGTGGCTGTCTGCTTGGAGTTCCAGGTGTGGAGGGCGCCCCTCGTTCTTGTCTGTTTACGGTGTTCCCTCTTTCTCTCTGGGCGTCCTGGCTTTGGGCTCACCAAAGAAAAGTTTACAGATGATAAAGTGGAAATATTCTGCTATGAAAAGAGAATACAACTCCAGTTTGGCATGGCTTGTGTTTTGTCTTGCCTTTGCAAAAAGGATTCGGAGGCATAGTCTGGATAACCTAAAAGCCTGGTGTTGCAACAGACAGGCAGTGTTGGAAGATAGGGAGGTGATTGCCATCCCTCTGAGAGGAAGACTTGAAGCCTTCCTGACTTAAGCCCTGATTTAAAGACCCAAGATTTGAAGGAGAAACAATCATTTCATTGATTGTAAGAGGTGTTTTAAAAATGCCTAATACCTAGGAGATCCAGGGCATCTTTTAACCCATGGAGTTTTACAATGTACCCTTTGTTTTTTTTTATGGTTGGCTCATAAGATCACGGCATATATTCCTACATCCCATGTTATTTTGGTTGGAAGTGTGAGCTGTTCTGTTAGTTGGTAACCCGCCACCTTGCCATGATCAAAGATGCGTTAAAACTGTTCCAGCATGTGGTGGTTCAGAACAGAACGGCCCATGTCAGGTTGTATGTTGAAATGCTTCGTTCCCAGTAGGTAGAACTGTTTGGGAGGGTTTGGAGGTGTGGCCTTGCTGGAGGGGGTGTGTCACTGGGGAGTGGGCTCTAGGCCTCAGAAGCCTGTCAAACTCCCTACCTCTGCTTCCTCTTGTCTACTCATAGGTTCCACTACAGCACAGCAGCTGCCTGACTGCTGCCATGCTTCCTACCATGATGGACATAGACACCAACCCCCTGAGACTGTGAACCCACAAATTAAATGCTCTCTTGTGTGAGTTGTTTGCATCTTGGTGATCTCGTCACAGCAGTAGACTGTAACTAAGACACAATGAGTTAGAGCATGCTCAGGATGAAGACTGGGGACTCAATCCAGGGGTTCAGTTCCTGGTACCAACTAACAAGCAAAACCCCAGGACATCCCTTGTCTGAGCATAGCTGCTCCAGGGAAAGCAGAGACACTAAGAATCTACAAGCTGTCCTAGCACAAAGGAGCAGACGGGCGGCTTGTAACACAGGATCAAAATGTATCCCAGTCATTATCCCCAGAGCAAAGAATCAAGATATCTGAGCAGGCTGATGCGAGTGTCCCTTAGGAACTCTGTCCTGTCTTCACATCAAGTCCAGAATACCCAAGGAAAGTCTTTCCCACTGACGTACATCTGGATGACTCCATAGAGGCTGAGGCAGGAGGATTATTACGAGTTTGAGACCTGCCTGGGCTACATGCTGCCACAAAATGAGACCAAGAGGGACAACTGTGACTTGGAAAACTGACGGGAAGGAAATGGATCCTCTAGCATGGGACAGACACTAAAGTCAGGGAAAGGCGTCCTGCAATTAGTAGACTGAAAATATCATTTTGTTTTAAAAAGGCCTTTCTGTGACAGGTGCTCACAAAAAATCTAGCAAAACGGTGTTTAGTGCCAGGGGCAGAATTGGGGTAGAGTGTGTGGGAGCCAGGGAGGGAGAGCCAGAAGCTGACAATTTCCACAGTCGTGATGTAAGGCTGGAGTCCAGGGAGAAAAGGATTCAGCCGGTGAGGGGCCTGGAAGCTGTTCCCAGGTGGAGACCAGTCAGCTTGTGGGCTCTTGGCTCTGACATCACGGATCTCTGTCCTGGGCTGGGCTCTGGCCCATCTGGGCCTGCTTCATGTCTAGAGTTAGGATACTTGGTCTCTGCCCATCTCTGACCTTCTCCCTAAGAGTCTTTATTCCTTCATCAGCCCTAATCAGAGCTCTGAAATACCATTTTTTATTTCTCCTTTTTTTTTCTGCCCACTAACTGCAGTCTATTAATTAATACCATCCGACTCCTGTACCCCCTCCCTGACAGTGACTGGCCGCCACAGCTTGGCGGAATGTGACTCTGCCCTGTGAGGCTCTCTCCCAGAGACGTGATTGCACATCTTGGCTATGCCGACCCCCTGCCAGGCCTGCCCACAGTGGCCGTGGCACGTGGCACGACTGGATGCTTTGTCTTTATGAGCTCTTAACTTCCTCCCCGCCTTTCTCTCTGACACTGGCCCTAAGCTGTAGGTTAAAAAAAAAAATCTATCAAGCTCGGGTGTTTCTCTTCCCCTGCGCTCTCTGGTGTTGCTCTGAGCTGTGGGG